>JAQHUG010000133.1:2020093-2051291 GCA_028555095.1 Dicrostonyx torquatus
GTTAGGTCATATGCTCATTCAGTCCTGGTCCAGCTGGATTTAATGAGCTCCCAATATATCAAGCCCACTGTCTCTGTTGATAGGCCAGTCCCTCACAGTCCTGATGTCCTTGCTTATCCTCTCCCTCCTTCTATTCCACTGGACCTTGGTAGCACAATCCCTTGCTCTGGTGTGCAACGCGTATGTTCTTAACTACTGTGTGCGTGCCAGGGACCAGGGGCAGGTAGAGCCAGGGGCTGGCAGTGCAGCGACAAATGCACTGTGAGCTTTCTGTTCGGTGCTCGTGTTCTTGCAGCTGGTTGCATGCTAGAGTCATGAGCTCCAGCCCCAGCGGCACTGGTTTCTGTGTCCATTGAGTTGGCATAACCATTTTGTTCTGTGTTCCTCACTCCAGTCCCCGTGACATTGCTTCCTGAGACTCTGAAAGGCTAGCTCGTCATGACTGACAAGGGGTAAAATCTTATTTAGGTTCTTCATTCAGCCTGACGCTTGGGCCTGATCTCTTGTCCTCTGTACCTTGGTTGACTGGAGACAGTGGAAGCATCTCAAGGCTAGGAGGAAATGTGAGTGCCCTTGTCGGGGACCATCGCCCCAACATAGAAACTGGTGCTTTGCCCTAAGTGTGTTCTCGGAGGCGCGTGGAAGAATCAGACTCTACACCATCTTGACTGTTCAAGGGCAGCTCAGGACTTTTCGTTCTTCCAGCATGACCCGCATTTATTGTCTCTCCCCAAGCTCTCATCAGCTCTCTCCAAGCTCTGAATCCTCTTCAACTCTCAGGAATTCCCTATTCACATTCCTTTTCTGGGGCCACCTCCTCTCAGCCATACACCTGCATACCTTACCAGCTGAGTCCTGAGGTGCCCTTGAATGGTCAAGATGGTGTAAAGAGTCTGATTCTTCCACGCGCCTCTGAGAACACACTTAGGGCAAAGCACCAGTTTCTATGTTGGGGCGATGGTCCCCGACATGCCCTGAGGGACATCACTGAACTGTGATGACTGGGACTTTTGGCAGTAACAATAGGAGCCCTCAGCTTGTGACCTAGGCCTGGGGGAGGTCTTGCTTCTCTATTTCTGCCTAAAGCCTGGGGCACTAGAAATGCATCTCTTTACCAAGGAGTGGGCTTGTATTTCCCTGTTTATGTATTTTCATGGGTGCTGTGATTTGGTGCCCAGTGGAGGAGAGGCCCACAGAAGCTCTTTGTCTTAAGTGAGACCCTTCCCTATTCCTGTTAGTCCATACACTCTTGGAGTAAAGGAGTTCTTGACAACTTTTCTATGGGCATTCGGGGAGCATGGGGGGGCGGTGAGCTAAAGTCTTAGGGGACTAGCAACTTGGCTGGGAATTCTGATGCTTTCTTCCTGCCACACTGCCTCAGGGTACTAATGGACACAAGTAGAAAGCCAAATTATCTCTTGTGTGAGCACAGAATAACTGAGGAAACCCAATCAAAACCCATAGTGGGAAGTTGTCAAAGTTCGCGGAGACATCTTCTGTCCAATGCCTGCTCATCAGATGTCTCAGTTGTCATGACAGCAAGTAGGCTACTGACCGCCTGGCTCTTAAGCAAATGTTTTCATTCACTTTAACCCCCAAGAACCTAAGACTTAACGTTTGTGCTCTGTCATATTGATAAAGAACCAAATAAAACCTGCGGAAAGAGTGGAGCTAACAAATGCAGCTGGCAAGATGGCTCAGTGGGTGAAAATACCAGCTTCCAAGCTGAACAGCTTGAGTTCAATCCCCAGGGTCCATAGGTTGCAAGAGTGGATTCCCACTAATTGGTATACAATGTAATCTTTAAAAAGAAAAAGAAAAAAGAACAGAAAAAAAGGTGCCAGTAAACAAAACTCCAAAAGGAAACTGGTATACCCTTATTAATCTCCAGGTAATATCACTTAAGGTAAAAATTCTCACTAGAGCCAATGAGGATTACTTCACAATTGGTACAAGTTTGGATGGATGCAGAATAAAATGCAAGGCTAATGTGTGCCCATTAGCATAGCTACAGGGTAAAAAGTGGATAAGTTGATGACTACTCTGGGTTGTAAGCATTCAGTTAGAAAACACATACAGCACAGGATTTGAACATCAGAATTTGATGAACACGTTCTAATTTACTAAGTGCAAAATGATGAACTGCACAATTGGAGGCTATAAGTTATTTTCAAGAACACACAGAATTCTTAAGAATATAGACCATAGCTAAAGCAAGCAGTCAGGAAAACTAGTCAGTGCAAAGTAACCCAATGTCCAAAGTCTTATTGGGACACAGCTGTCAGTATTCGTTAGCCTACTGCTGTGGCTACTTTCAGCTGTCATCGTCAGGTACATTTACCACCTTTGAAATCACAGTCCTTGGTCCTAAAGTTTGCTGCTGGAGCCCGATGGGTGGCCACTGAGTCCCAGAGATCCTCCTGTCAACACTGCCTTAGGGCTGGGGTTACAAATGTATCCTCCCAAGCCTATTGCTTTTTATAACGTGGTTCTTGGGGTCAAACTCAGGTCTTTCTAACAAACTGAACAATCCTTCCAGCTCTAGGGATGGTGATTGTGATTGCAGCAGCTGAATCTGCTCTCCCAGTCCAGTCAACAGCACCTTCCATGGCTGCCTTGCCCCTGGCTTGCCTGTCTACTCCATGGTTTCCCCTCTCTGTGGGCTGCATCCCTTGCTCCCTTTGTTTCTTTTGCCTCTGACAGCCACGTGCTGCCACCAGAGCACTAGTATCTCCACACAGTTCCGTGTTGCTCCTCTTTGCCCCAGTTTCTCAGCAGAGTTGATTGCTATGCTCTGTGGTTTAATGCAGGGTCCAGACATTTGGGGCGCACGGTAAGTGGGTACCCGGCTGTCATCAGTCGCCCCGAGTGCGGTCTAGGAACTTTCAGCCTGGCCTTGTTTACTCTCCACCATAGTTTTCTTCAAACAGCAAGGGGCTTCCCAGAATCACATCAGAACCAGCACCACGTTTCCTTTGGGATATATTAAATCCTGAACTGTAGAAGGGCGCCGGCTATACCAACGTGCTTTCTGTAATTAGCTCCAAGTCAGGTTCTCAGGATTCGCTCCAACTTCTCCAAGACTAAAATTTCCCAGTTCCTGCTGAGAGGCATTCAGGTTGGCCAGATGCTGCGGCTCTTACTGGTCCCATCCTCCAGAAGCAAAGATCCAGCTTTCCTGACTGGCCCATACTGAGGATTTATTTGTCCTTAATCTAGATATGATGCTAGAAACTTTGGCAGATCTTGAGGAGGTGTTCTAAATTTAAGTGTGCACTTAATAACTGCCTTATTGAACATGAGGCAAAAATAAAGTGTCCCAAACTAAACTTCTTGGCATTTCTCCCTGTCATGAATGAAGCAAGCCAATACAAAGAAATGTGTAGACATTTTATATTAGTGAGCATGTTTGTGTATATAACATATCCCCAGATTTTCATATTTAAGGAAACAATTTGAAAACTATATTGTTACAAATTAAGCAAATTTCTATATGTCAAAGGATTGCTATAATAGTCTCTCTCTGGCCCTAATAGAGTATAGGTAAAAATCAATGTAGGAAGAATTTTTAAAGAAGGCTATATGATCCTCAGGATGAATAAACAATTTAATTCATAAGAAAAATTAGCTGTGGAAATTAAATTAGCCTTAGATTAAGAAGTGAGTGTGATGGCTCATACTTGTAATCTAAAATATTCAGGAGGCTGAGGCATTGCTGTGGGCCAGAGGCCAATCTTGGTTACATGAGTGTGAGACCCTAGCAAAAATAAGGAAAATACCACATATAGAATACCCCTAAATTAGTCTCTAGAGGTGTTATGGAATATTACTTTAGTTATGGAAAGATGTGTTACATTTGCTTTTGCTGCATTTGTTTAATGATGTAAAGATGTGGTGCCTTACCCGCCTAAGGCACCTGATTGTTCTAAAACGCTCAACAGCCAATATCTAGGCAGTAGAGGGCTGGCAGAGAGAGTAAGTAGGAGGAGGAATCTAGGCTTGGAAGAAAAGAGAGAATAAGGGAGAAAGAGGAGATACCCAGGGCCAGCCAATCAGACAGACACAGAAGAAGAAAGAAAAATAGGACGTACAGAATGAAAGAAAGGTAAAAAGCCCCAAGGCAAAACGTAGATGCAGAGAAACAGGTGAAATAAGTTATAAGAGCTAGTGGAACAAGCATAAGGTTGAGCATTCATAGTTAATATTAAGTCTCTGCATCATGATTTTGGGGGTTGATGGTCTGAGAAAGCCTGCTACAAGGATTCATACATTCTAACACTCCTAGAACGTGGTATAAGAAAGGGAGGTTAAAGTTGAGCCAGACATTCATTTCCCAAAGTTAAACAACAACAAAAAATTCAATAGATAGGGAGGAAGGGCTAGATGGGAGAACCTCATGATGGCTTTTACAAACTAGTAGGAAACAAACATCAACGAAGTTTAAAGTTGACTCTTGAGTGTACAGAGAAATCTTCAGAACACTGGCAGTTTGGGAAAGTACCAAAAATAACAACAGGGGAATGGAACAGCACTACAGCACTGAGGAGACTCATGAAACTATGATAGATGATAAAAACATACTACTATAAGATTTTTATGCAACAAAATTTAAAATACAGATAAAAGTTAACTGTTAGAAAACAATAGATGACTTCAGAAAATTGTCTTACGACAGTGGTGGCCTTACAGTCACCAAAGAGAACGAAACAGTAGCTCCTAATGGTAGCACACAAACCCAGGGAACAAAATCCTCCACTCTTATGTACAGGATTCTGGCTTGCTTAAGAGTTGGGATGAAAAGTGAAGCTGCTAACATAGGAGACGCGAGTTCAGGGCAGGATGAACAAGTGGGCCGCTGAAGCTAATTAGTAGAAACCATTGGAACGTGTCGTGCTGTGTTACTCCACAGACTCTCGCGGCACAGTCATAGAGGTGCCCAGGCCATTTATCTTACTCAAAACATGTAGGAGCCAGAGTATTTTAGATTTTTTTTTTAAATTCTACTCAATTTTCTTTAAGATTTTTATTTGCTGCTGCTCCGAGCTGCGAGTCAACCCAGAGTCCCGGAATGAACCCCCATAGGCTCATAGGTTCACTGTCTTAGAATTTCTTTCCTTTTTTTTTTTTTAATATTTATTATGTATACAATATTCTGTCTGTGTGTATATGCGGCCAGAAGAGGGCACCAGACCTCATTACACAGATGGTTCTGAGCCATCTGGAAATTGAACTCAGGACCTTTGGAAGAGCAGGCGATGCTCTTAACCACTGAGCCATCTCTCCAGCCCTATTTAGATTCTTAAATAGTTGGAGATGGTATGATGATAGGATGAAGATGAGATTAACTTTTGTTTCATGTGCATTTTCTCACATCATTTGGGAGTAAATGTGCACATTTTTAACGCAGCTACATGTTGGCCAGATGTGTAGTTTCTCCCTTGCAGCCTAATGTCAGTACCTGGGAAGTCTCATTGATTAGAATATTGGGATGTTGGGACTTTACACTGCAGTTACTCGCCTGAAGTCACTCAGTGTGTACGAGTGATTTTTGGCATTTGGACTTTTCTGGAACTATTGCAAGGAGGCAGGAGATCCTTTTAGTTACCAATGGAAGAGAGAAAAGGAGCAATTGGCCTCTCCAGTGAGGCTCCACCTCCTGGTTCTCACTTAGTAATATTCTTCCAATGGGGCTGTTACTGCTGTCCATCTCTGCCACAGCCTCTGTCCTGTAGTAGCTATTAAAGAATTCAGGGGCGTGGCCTGAGATGGGAGTCATGAAAAGCCTGAAAGTGGAAAGCTAACCTAGGAAGTGTAGGGTGCCAGTCCTGCAGCAGGGAAAAAGAATGTCTGAGATGGTGCACAAGATGGGTTTTCAAATATGCTCCTGCCGTGTTTGAGATGAATGCTGTGCACTCACAAGGACACTGTGTCAAGGGAGCCATAGGCCAGTCCCACTCAGGAGCATAATTGGGTCAAATATCAGCAAGTTGAGTGTAGCAGGGCAAGCATCATAATGTGTGACAGACAAGATGGACCCCGTTGCAAGGATGCAAACTTGGTTTAACTGAGAAAATCATCCCGTATAATTCCCGCTGAAGACAAAAGGAGCAAAGCCACATGAAGAGATGGAGACAGGTGCATCCAGTAGCATCCAGTGTCACTGTGGATAGAATGTGTGTCTCCCAACCCTGTCAAATTCCCATGTTGACGCTCTGATCCTCAATGTGAGACAGAGCCTTAGGGAGGTAACTGCGGTTGCCTGGGATGTAGGATCCCCACTAAGGGGCTTAGGGTCTTTACAAGGAGATCAGCACCCTCTGCTTTCCTCCAGGCACGGTCACACTGAAAAAGAAGCCATCTGCAGATTAGGAAGGCTGTCATGGCAGACAGAATCTGCAGCGCTCTGGCCAGAGATCTGGAAATATGAGGAACAAATGGGTTTTATTTAATTTTGTTTAACCCTAAACACTTTTTTTTTTATTTCTTACTGAAAGATCAGCTGGGCGGTGGTAGCACACGCCATTAATCCCAGCACTTGGGAGGTAGAGGTGGGCAAATCTCTGAGTTTGAGGCCAACCTGATCTACAGAGTGAGTTCCAGGAACAGCTAAGGATACAGAAAAACATTTTCTTGAAAAACCAAAAAAAAAAGACTAGAAAGATTCTTTCTGAACTAATAATTATAAAAATTAGCTGCAAGTGAAATAATTCTGATTTGGGAAATGAGACAAGGATACCTACATGCATTCTCTCAGCTCAACATAGTGACCTTTAAAATAGTAAAATAAGGTCAGAAAAGAAACTGCCCAACATGGGGATCTAGTCTGTCATTATTCTTAGAAGACAAGATTGTATATATAGAAAATGCCAAGGAATAATAAGCAGGCGTATGACTAGAATTTGACAGTAAGTTAGATATCATGCATACAAAGCAATGTATGGTACCTAGAATTGCATTTTAGGGGCTGCAGAGAGTGCTTGCCTAGTATGCATGAAGCCCTGTGTTTGATTTCTACCATCATACAAACAGTGTGGTGATGTAATTGTAATCCTTGCAGTAGGGAAATAGAGACAAGAGGATCAGAAGTTCAAGGTCATCAACTACTTGGCCAGTTTTTGAGAACAAACTGGGATGAAGATCATGTCTCAGGAAACAAAAAACACAACAGCAGCAACCAAACCACATTTGTTTTTCTGTAAGAGAAATAAATCCAAGTACCATTTCTTTAAAATTATGAACGCACGTCTTTAATTCCAGCACTTGGGAGGCAAAGACAGGAAGATCTTTGGGGTCAAGGCCAGCCTGGTCTACATAACAAGTTGCAAATTCCCTACCAGCCTGAATTAAGACTTTTGTCTAAAATATATATGTATATTTTTATGTATATTTAATTTTTTTGTTTTTTATTTTTGAGACAGGGTTTCTCTGTGTAGTTTTGGAGTCTGTCCTGGAACACGCTCTGTAGACCAGGGTGGGCTTGAAGTCACAGAGATCCGCCTGCCTCTGCCTTTTGAATGCTGGGATTAAAAGCACTTATCACCACCGCCTGGCTATTTTTATTTTTTTACATAAAGGCTAACAGAAACTTTAAGAAAACTTTATGAGGAAAAACTTAAATGTTACTTAAAAGCTCAGCACCATAGGTCAGTGAGGAACTGAGGCTACTCCTGAGCCGACACCATCAATTGCACCCAGTAAGTCTCTAGATCAAAAGCCTTCAAAGTAAAGTTTCAGTTCGTTCCCTTTGTACCCTCCCGCTTGTTAAGTAAGTATGGAAATCCAGAGAACCAAGAATGACTCTTGGAGAGGAAGAGCAAGTTAGGAGAATGTATTGATGATTGATTTTCTCATAGCTCCAAATCCATCCTTTGCCATCCTGGAGCAGTGCCCTGGGGACAATGCTTCGGGCAAGTGCACTGCTTAGACTTTGTGGATGGAGAGCACTGGGGTCACACCGTAAGGCCATCGTGGTAGGCAGTCACCTCTTCTGGAACTCAGGCATCTGCTCTCAGTGCAGGAGCCTTTGTGTGGAGCAGCCCCGGCTGTGCCCTGAGCCACTCCTCCCCACCAGGCCATTTCCACAGCGGCACAAGCTACATTCAGACACCAGCTGTTCCCCCAAGCAGGCAAGCTGCTCCTCACTTCCATTCCACCCGCACTGCATGGCAGTACACCAGTTCAGGTGGCATGCTCTAATGGCAAGTTACATCCATTCCCTCTTTTATATGGTACGAATCTCAGCCTCTGATGGGAAAAGGGCAGGATCCCCTGCTTAGTTCCTTCCTTGCCCTTTGTTCTTCAGTCTAGAGAAAGAAGATGCCTCTTTCAGCTGCTGCTTCCAGGCTCCCTAAAGTAAGTTATATGTGTCTGCCTGCCTGCCTGCCTGCCTGCCTGTCTGTTGGTCTGTGTCTGTCTGTCTGTGTGTGTGTGTGTGTGTGCACGCACATGTGCCATGTAAGCGAGTGCCCATGGAGGCCAGAAGAGGACTTGGGCTTTCCTGGATGTAGAGTTAAAGGCAGTTGTTGAGCCACCTAACCTGGGTGCTGGGGACCATATTAGGGTTCTTTACAAGAATGGTATCCATTCTCAACCTCTGAGCCATTTTTCCAATCCCAGAAGTTGTTTACCGCCACAATGGACCATGATGAGTATAAAGGACGTGACAATATGAGCCTAGGGTCTTGTAGCTGGGAAAAAGAGCTCCTTGACTGTGATTCTGTTGAGTAATTGATGTGTGTGAGTGCCTGCATGAGTATGTGTGAGCGCATATGCCCCTGCACGCATGTGGAGGTCAGAAGTTGACACTAGGTGTCTCCACCTGTTTTTTGAGTCAGGATCTTTCACTGACGAGCTAGCCCTGGGGAACCTCCTGTTTTCACCCCACAAAGCCCTAAGACTATAGATGGGTGCCACCAATCCTGGCTTTTAATCACGGAGCCATCACCCGGGATGCTGTTTACCTTTAAACCCAACTTGTTAAAGGTAGAACTCGCTTTCATTAGAAGAAATAATGAGCTTGGAAAATTGTATTCAGTTGCATAACCATCACGACATAAAGTACAGCACATATGCATGGCCCGCCCCCAGAGCTTCCCACATCCCCCTGCAAGCCATCCCTCCCCGAACTCCAGCCTCAGGCAGGCCAGCACTGCTCTGCTCTGCATTCTGTTCCTCTGCCCTTGGCTTTTCTAGGAGTTCATGTGGAGACACGCAGCATGCTGTCCTTTCTAATTGTTTTCTCTCAGTTCGAATAATGTATTTCAGGATCATCAATGATGTTTCTTAAAGCAACAGTTCATTCCCTTTTCATCACCGTGAGTGGTGTCCCATAGCACGGATGCACCAGTATTGAATCCTCAGCTGGTAAGCATTAGACTTGATCCAGGTTTGGGCTTTAGTATATCCTGATGCTGTAAGAAGCATCTGTGCCAAGCCTTTGTGAGGACTGTGTCCATGTTCTAGAAGGGGATCACTGGGGCACTAGCAAGGAGTCCTTACAGGGGCTTGTCCCTCTGTTTCTCCACACAACTGTACTATTTCCTATGGCGACAGCAATGAATGTCATCTTTGGAACTGGCAGTTTCATTCTTTACCATGTAGCCTTCTAGTTATATAATAGCCTCTCCTTGTGATTTTAACTTGAACTTCCTGGATGACCTAGTGAGGGCAAGTACCTTTCATGTGCCTCTTGGATACTCATTTATCTTTACGAAGTGATCACTCAAATCTCTTGCCCATGTTTATTTCTTTTAATCATTGAGTCTCAAGGGTTTTATATAGTCTGGATACAAGCCTGTTCTTGGATAGATGCGTTGCCAATCTTTTCTCCCAATCTGTGCCTTTGTCCTTACAGTTTCTTAGCTTGGCCATTTGAGGATCAAAACCCTCTTGAATCTCAAAGAAATCTGTTTTATCTTTTTTAAAGATGTGATTCATTTTTTTTTTTTAAATCTCATCTTCATCTACCCATTGTGAATACATGGGAATTCAGTTGGCTTGTGGGCCGGCCTTGTATGCACCGATGGCGAAGTTGTTTGTTAGGTTGGATGGCTTTTTGTAAAGGATTATAGGATCTTGTCATCTGAAAACTTAGACAGTTTGCCTCTCCCTTTGCAATAAACATGTCTGTTTATTGCATGCTTGCCCCACCTCTTTCTCTTAATACAGGGTCTGGCTATGCAGCTGGCCCAACTGACCTAGAGGCTCTTGTGTAGCCCAGATGACCCTGAACTTGGCTCCTGGGGCACTGAACCACTGTGATCAGCTTTGCGGGTGTTTTCTTTGAATAACCACCATCTATTTGGGGGACAGTGATTTCACTCTTTCAGAGACTTTTTTTTTTTTGTCTTTAGCTGAGACACCTCATCTCTTCCTGGGTGTGCTCAGTTCAGGGTTAGTCAGAGGCAGCAGCAGGTAGCATTGTGTGTGCGTGTGTATGTGTGTGTGTGGTGGAGGGTGGCGAGGAATGGCTCTGGCTCTCTGCTGTCCTGGACACTCTATTCAACTATCATTGCTCTGAATGCAACTTTCTATTTCAGAGACCGTTCACCGATACCAACAGTAGCTCATACAGTACTGGGTACACCCCCTGGCTCAAATGTCTGAGCCAGAAGGGATCATACTTCTGTAACATCTGTTTCATGCCTGGCTTTTCCCTGAAGCTGGCTGCTGGGTTCACTCTTCAGTGCCTCTGGGTAGCTGCATTTCAAGTGGCATCCACCAGCAGATGTGTCTGTAACTATTGCTGTGAGCCGAAGTCTGACTGAACAAGCATTAGACTGCTTCCCTGGATGTGGGATTTAGATGTCTTTTCCTTTCCGTACTTGCAAGGTCTTTCCAGTTCTGCCATGAAGTCAGCATCGAATCTAGTTGCTTAGTAAAGAAAGTTTGGATTGATTTTCATCAGCACATCTGGACATCTGGATCTGGGGCTTCCTGGGGGTGGGATCAGTAGTCACAGTGTGTTTTCATACCCTGTTCCCTTTCTGTTTGAGAGGACTATGCCCCAAGATTCTTACTGGGTGTGTTAAAGCACAGGTAGAATTGACCCGTGTCTACAGTGTTTTCTAATATGTCTTATATATAGCATGGTCATCTAGTCCCCCAGTTGATCTGTCCTTCCACAATTTATGTTTTGGGGTCATTATTAAGTAAAGTTAAGGTGATCTGAACATAAGCATGGGGATATTCCATAGTTAAGGATCACCGTCAGGCTTACCAAGTAACAACTGGTCAGGTAGTGTATACACAGCGGCATGGGGGCACTGGACAAAGGGAGCAGCCATGTCCCAGGCAGGATGGAGCAGAGGGAGATTTCTTCACACTATTCAAGCAGTGATGCGCTCTGAAACCTCATGAATTGATTATTTCTGAATTTGCCCATTTGCTCTTCTCCAACTGCAGTTGATTGTAGGCGACGGACTGAGTGATTAAAGCCACAGGAGGCAAAGCCACCAATAAAGAGGGACTGCTGCCATTGGCTGCCAAAAATATTTACTGGAAAATAATGCCTAATACAGATAATGACCTTGACGTCAATGTGCACCCTCATAGGAAAGAAAGGGGTGGGAGGAAAAGAGAATCGATGGGAAGAACGGAAAAGAAGGGAGAAAACAGTAAAGAAGGAAAGAAACAGGAGGCAAGATAGGAAACAAGGGGAGGAATAGAAGGCAGATGAGGAAGAGTGAGGATGGGACAGCCAGAGAGAGCCCAGGAAAAGGAAGCAAGACTAAGGGCCTTTCCAGGTGGCCACAGAGGCATGCTTTGTCTCGAGGGCATTTGGCAGCCACACAGGTTTTTAGCCCCGAGGGTAAGCTCTGGCGCTGGGTGGGTTATGTGCATATCCAATCCTTGCCTTGCCTTCCTGAATCTCAGGGCACTGACTCTCCTCTCTAGGCTCCCATGACAGCTGCCTGTCAGCTGTATGTGGCCAAGGGAAGGTAAAAATAGAAAGAGTGGAAGCCAGGATGCTGTGCTTCGCCTGAACCTGCACGGTTGCCTTCTCTGAGGCTCTGAGTTCCAGTGTGAGGGACTCCCGCAGAAGCCTGACCCCTGGCTCTGGCACAGCACCCTTCCCTCATCACTGGCTGCCTGAATCCACACCAGGCCACCCCGACTCACTGCCCTGGTTTCCTCTCAGAGATATCTGCACCATGGCCCACCTCTGCACACCCCCAATCCTCCTGGCCTCTTCTCTGTGCCTGCCTTTTTCTCTGGATGTACCCTGAGATACAAAGTATAATATTGGGGTCACAGCAGTTGTCCCACATTCTCTTTTGGAATATCTCTCTTAGAGAAAATTACAAGTGAGTTTTCCCACCCTGTACTCTTAAGTCGCCTCTGTCCTCAATGTGGCTCTCTCTGTACAGAGTTGGCATGTGAATCCCAACTGGTCCAGTTCCTAAGTCGGAATTGACTCCCAGGGCTGGACAAGGGGCACTGAATTTTTGGCCTTTCCTGACCTTAACAATTGGAAAGAGACTAGATTTGTGATACAGTCTACCCAAGAGAAGTCTGCTCCCAAGATTGTCCTGTTAGGGCATGACCTACCTTCATCTACTCTCCCCCAAAGTCTGCTTCATGAACATCCTTCAGAGGATTAGTGACACTGTGTCATAGGCCCAGGAGCTAAATGTCAGGAGCAGGTAGAAATGAGGATATCATAGCTTCAGGGCAGGAAGCACCAGTGGATATAAAGATGCCATCTTCATAAGTGCCCAAAGCTAGCTTAGTATTCGGCCCCACCCTTGGGTTTCTTTTGAAAATTTTCATCTTTGATGTGTGTGCGTGTGTGCATGCCTCTGGATATGTGTGCCTCTGTGTGTGTGTGCGTGTGTATTTGTATGCATGTGTGTGAGGGGGTAGCACTCGTGGAAATCAGAGGACAACTCACAAAGTAATGGATTTCAGCAAGGTATTTGGACATCTCAGACTATGTACTACCATTTCTGGGGCCATTTTCAGGCAAGTTGGACAAGCTCTGCATGGCTGGCCGCCTGGTTCCATAGATTTCTTAAGAATTTTAAGAACCATCCCAGGAAGTTCCTCATGTGGACAGCAGAGGGCAGCAAACTGCCATGCCGACACTGCTCCTTCTGGAGAATGGAGATTTTTCTGAGGGCTTAGATGGGGCGCATTATCAGGTAACAGGGATGAGGACTAGGGTTGGTCGGCTTTATGGTTTTAGCCATTACAGGCACATGCTTGTAACCTCAGAACTTAGGAAGCAAAATCAGGAAGATGATAAGTTCGAGGACAACTTGAACAACATAGTGAATCGAGTCTGGCTTCAACAGGCTGTCAAAGAAAAGACCGAAATAACAAAAACACCCTGAAAACAAGGGCTGGAGATGTAGCCCAGTCGACAGTGTGCTTTCCTGTGTACATGAAGCTCTGGGCTCCATCCCCAGCACTATGGAAACCAGACTGAGTGTCCTACACATGTAATTCCAGCACTGTAGGGTCACAAGTTCAAGGACATCTTCAGTTACATAGCAACTTCAAGCTTAGACCAAGTGCACGAAAGCCTGTTTCAAAACAAAACAATATACTTCCCCCGCCACCACAACACACACACACACACACACACACACACACACACACACACACACACAAAACCTAAAATCAAACAAGCTAACCCCAGAACCTCTCAGTCCTAGTCATACATGGCTGCTGTTCCTGCGAAGCCTGACCTCTTTGACCTTGAGAAAGGAGGTCAAGGAAGGGCTTGCAGTGCCCTGTCTGTGCTGCTCCTGAAGCAGGCATAGCTCTTATAGATCCTTCCACAGTACCTGGCACAGAGTCTCCACTCATCCTGACAGCTTTCTGCCTTTTTCTGTATTGTCCTCTCCCATTTGTAATGAGGATACTGGACTCAACTCAAGGCAGCCCCCCCCCCCAAGGCCACACAGCTGTGACACAGAACGACAGAGACTTGAACTCTTCTCTCCCGGCTTTCTAAAAAGATGTTCTCCCCACAAAGCCAATCTGTCTCTAGTAGGATAAGAAATAAAAATGCCATCTTGCCTCCTTGCACCAGGAGTGGAAATGTGTTTGAGATGGCAGTCCCTCAGGCTGTGCCCTGGCTCTTACAAAGAATTTGTGCTATCAGGACACAGCTGGCAGCTAGCATCTAGAGAGTGCGTGAGCTCTGTCATCTGTGTATGACGTAGCTACATCAACCCCCCGTGTGCATGTGCTGACAGCCTCTAAAAACTGGACGCACCTTCTTCAGCTCTCTCTTTCTCTGCACACTGACGTCCCCAAGTGCACACATCTCCTCTAATAAACTTCTAAGCGGGTTGGTTGCGTGCTTCGTGCTTCCTTCTCACTGGTGCCAGGTAATTTCATTGGTGCCGTGAGACTCGGTAGGCTCTCCCGCCCCTCTTCCGGAGTTGGATCCGGAACTGGGTATTTTTTCCACAGCAACCACGTGTCCCCTCTGCCTGAGCGTGACCTCTACACACACCACCAGCTTCAGTTGGTGAGTTTCCCCATTCTGGTCAGCATAACAGTTTTCTGAACCCGAGGAATTGACCGTTGAGCTCCCAGAAATCTTCTGGCCTTCCTAGAAATGGGGGAAAGCCCCCAACCACGGCCTTCATGGCTACGGTTGAGCCCTTCGCTGACATTCACCTGTGGTTGCTTCCCATAGCTAAAAATGTGACTGGACTAACCGGGCTGGCCCTGCACTAGCACCGCACACACTGTGTGGTGCATTTGATTTGGGGCCTGGGGTCCCTCGGATTTTTCTTTCTCCTTTCCTTTCCTTTCCTTTTCTTATCTTTTCTTTTGGACCACTTGTAAGTGGTCCCCACCATAAGAGACAACTTAGAGTGGTCTCTAGCCTCTGGCTTCTGAGTTGCCTGGACTCAGAGTCAGTCAGGCTTCATCCACATCCTGCCTGTAGAGAAAAGACGTTTTTCTATAGGCTTTGTGGCATTGCTGTTTCATTAACACCCACGTGTAGAGAGGAGACGCCCTCCTATAGGCCCTGTGGTGTCTTTGCAGGTTTTCACGTTTTCAGCTATGGTATAAACCCTCAGACTATCAGCTACCCACCTGTGAATGCTCTGCCCGTGTCCCACAGGCTCTACTTTTCCTCAAACTACCTGCCACCGCTACCGCTGGTCCTGCAGAAACCGACAAGATTAGTCAGATCTGTGAAGGAGCTGTTTTCAATTCCAGGCTTTGTCCCCACCACGGCTTGTGGTGCAGTAGCTGGGCAAGAGGGTGGATCACACCTCTAGGTCTCTCTTGTTATTATATCTAAAACTCCTGTGGCTCAAAAAACATGGCTTTAACATTCAACACATGACTGCTGCCATTTTGGCTGAGGTCAGGTGACCTTACCACCATCTTAATTGAGGTCAGGTGACTTCACTACCTTCTTAACTGACAGCTAGGGCAGGTGATCAAGTCCCGCCATCTTTACTGAGGACCCTGCCTGGTCCCCTGGTTTACTTATGCTTTTGTCTCTAAGTTTCTCTCGCTGACTCTGTTATGTGTGTGTTTTGTGCAGTGGCATGCTTTTGATAGGGCCCACCAAGGGCATCCACTTCGCCCAGTTCCTGTTTACTCTCTGTGTGTGTATGCATACAAATAACTTAAATGCATCTATGTTTACTGTTAAATATTATAATTGTCTGTTCATTGCATCTCATTCCAGACTACAAAGCAATAAGTCTCATGTTTTACATTGGTATGTACTTTTAAGTCTCTTAATCCAACCCTGCTCTACCTGTTAAGATGAGAGCCAATGCAGTCAAACTCAGACTCAGCTCTCTAGGCAGATTCTATATTGTAGTTATAACTCATCTATACCTGGTAAACAGCCCTCAACTGCTCAGAGATCTGGGGAATATGGCATTTAAATATTGTTAAAAAACTTTTCATAACAAAAAGAGACAGGTTGACTCCTAGCAGAAGGCTTCTTCCTCCAGAGAAGACAGAAGACAAATGGGCACAACACAACATCCATCTGCAGTTCTTTTCAACTGCCAAGCACTGAGCATTGTGCAAAACTGCCTTTCATCTAAACTGAAGATCTTCAGACAGTGGACAGAATCACCAGAATCAACATCCTAGCTGCTCAGGTCAAGGTAAGTTTGTCTTCCTACAGATTTCTTAGCCCACAGGATCTTCTGGAGCCTGGCAGGCCCTGCACTAAGTGGCAAAAGGCAAATACGACCCACATTGACCATGGAGGACCTGAGGAGAGGCTCTAGGTGCCAACCAAGTAAGTTCTCTGTCATTATTTTACTCAATAACTCAAGTAAAATTTTATCCTTCTCAAAGATCTCTGATGCAGTTTGACAGCTGAGAGGTTTTGTCAATTTAAAAAGACAACTTCATCAAGCAAATTTCAGTAAAACACAAATACAAGTTATTAAGGCGTGTACCTGCAAGTTATAAAGGTGTGAGGACAAGTACAAGTTATCAAATTTCTCTCTCATGCTGCTTTTCATAGTCTTAAAAATACTTTTCATTGTGCAAAAAATATCTATCACAGTCATTCTGATATAAATATGCTGCTGTTTAAAACTTACATTTTCACAAACCCCCAAAATTCTTGGGAGTTCCAGGGAGCTGAATTGAAGGATCCACCTTAAACAGGTCAGATACACCCCCTCTCAATTCCCTGGTCCTAAAATTATTTTTCCCTAAACTTAATTTTGTCCTCTGTTCTATCAATACCTTAAACAGGTGTAAGAGACACCAGACATTTCCACACCACAAACACTGGACAGGAGCAAAGAGACCAGCTATGCCAGGATGTGACCAGCACCCAGCTTTCTCAGGTCCCTCCTGAGACAATGTCCACAAATAAGCAGGAAGCAGTCTTGAGAATTCACCACCCCAGTTCCTTTAACCTGTTGTGCCTAACCTCCCACCTTTTTGTTATAAAAAGAAATGGGAATGTAATGGTCTGTCCTGTCCTGATGGGAAAACTTTGTTAGCCAATTATCTTTAAGAGATGGATCCAAGTTAAGGCATGGCTTTCTGGGACCTGGAGTAAACCAGATGCACGGCCCAGGTGCTCTCTCTCTCTCTCTTTGATTCCCGCAGGGCACAGCTGAGCTTGAACTTCTTGTTTCTGTTTTGTGAATTTCCCCCTTATAATAATAAAAATATAATTGTTTTATCCTTTAGCTAGCCTGGTTATTTCCCGAATTGAGCTAATTTTCACACTGTCCCTTTAAGAGTCAAACCCTGCCCACTCACTCCCACCCCACCCCCCATTAGCTGAGGCAAGCCAATCTTCCTTCTGCTTCCAGCCTGAGCTCCCTTCCTTTCCATCTCTCTCCTGAAGAGGTAGCTGCTGCCTTGGTTCCTCTTCTCTCCCCCTCCCTCCCTTTTTCCCTCCCTTCCTCCCTCTCTCTCTCTGTCTCTCCCCTTTCCCCTTCCCTTCCATAACCTACTAAATAAATATCCAAGCTCACTCTGCATGGTGGGCCTATCCATCTTTCACCTGCCAAGGTCTCTCACCCACCGTCGCTCCCTGCCTGGGATCCACTGCCTGCTGCTGCCACTTGGGGAACCATTTTATTTAAACCATGACAATACTCATATTAGGTAGAACTCATGAATTCGACAAGCAGAGTCCATTTAAGAGACAGGACATGTGTTATTGCTGAGTTCATGATTGTCACCCAGCTGAGGAGACAGGCTTAAGACTCGGATAGATTTTGCTTTGCCTTAGTGGTTGTTGGATACAAACCAAGACTGTGTGTCTGATAGTGAGGTCTGTACATGAAGGAGGAGTGGAGTCACCTAACCTGGACTTAAACCTGACCTCCTCTGGACATGACAGACATTACCATCCTCAAAGCAGCTGTGTGAGCATGGCAGCCGTTACAGTCTTCAGAGCAGCTTTTGATGAACCACAGGAGACCATCAAGGTGTCTCTGAACCGATGAAGCGGTCTCTGTCCACACAGAGCTGAACAAGAGGAGACTAACCTCAGAGTGTTCCTGTGTGTCATCTCAGCATGACACTCACGCTCTTTGCCTTTTTGCAATACCTGTTGGGGTTCTGTCAGACTCTCACCTGAGATTCCAGCCACTCCTTACTACAGCCGCTTGGCTTCCAGTGTATGTAAATTTGGGCCTAGCAGCATGTGGTCTCAGGGTGTCCGGAATTGAGAGAGTATGTATAAGTATGGAAGTCATCACTCGTGCAGGGGTGAAACCTTCTGGTGGTGTGGTGGCTTTGGGATCACTCAAGCTCCTCTAAGGAGCCTCTCACCTTTGCTCTGTAATGCACTGGCTGGCTAAGTTGGACTTGGGTGGAATGCTTACTTTGTTCTGTTGTTGGTGTCCTATCTGAGGTGAGAAGTTCAGTCACTTCTCCCCAGAAACTGTTCTCTCCAGCACCATAAAATGTTGGTGATGTTTATCCCATTGTTTTGTGAAAATGCAAAGGGTGGGGAGTGCTGTGCAGAGATGGCACACGGGCGCTCTCTTAGGTTAGTTCCCTCTCTGTGCTCAGCTCTTTGTTTGGACGGCACATCTTCTGCTTGTTCAGAGGTTCTGCTTCCGTTATGCCCAGATCCGTGAAGTCCCCCCAAAACCAACAAGGAGACCGATTCCCATATGTAAAAGCAAAGAGTCTTTATTCTACACAAGTTGCAAACTTGGACTCTGTGTGTCCAACGTATTGGAATAATCAGAGAGCCCCTAGTTCAGTTGAGGTTGGATTTTTGTAGTAGCAAAGGTGGGGGTGAGGGATTTCTAAGGCTCAGGACCCTTGATTGGCTGACATTTGGCTAGGGGTGTCCTGGTGAAAAGCAATGGGTGTGTGCTGGCAGGTGATCCTGTCTACAATGGCTAGGAATTTCCTTTGGATGCTCTGTTCCTGGGTGGTGTCTGGGTGGTCTCAGTCTGCGGTCTTTCTTGGAACCAGGGTAAACTACTGAAACTCAGACCTCTATTGAGCTTGTCATGGCTGGGTCCTACACTTTATCTCATGCCTTGCTTTTTCCTAAACCCTCCAGATGTTTTCAGAAGAAAGGCAGCCACTGTAAACGCATGAGCAATGCAAATAAAAGTGAGCAAAGAGACCATTAGTCATCCCCTGAGCTGACACAAGCAGGTCCTGCCTGGGTCCCCGGCAGGGAGAAGCCCTGCTCACTCGCAGGGTTTGGATTTTCTGGCCATTAGCAGATCCAAGGGTAACACAAACAAGTGAGGGCTCTGTGAATGTGGGAGGGGGCGGCACCTGTGAGTCTCCAACCATATGGGCGTTCCCAAGAGAGGGACTCTCTCAGAAGATCCCTAAGGACAAAGCTAAACCCTCCCCTGCTCAGCTGGGCAGTGGCTAAGAGGCCTTTTAGCCAAAGAATCTGCTTTCAGCCAGTTCTGATCAGTTAGGACCTTTAGGCTCCATCCCCTGTGGGCAAAGGTGCAAATTTGGCCAGAAAGGGGCTGAGGAGGTGTGAGCATTGCAGGGTCTGGAGGAGGGACACCCTGCTCCTCCAAAACACCTTCCAAAGCAGGCCTGCAGCTCTTTGCTCCACTCCTAAGAAAGGGGAGACTGGTGTGTGTGGCCAGAACTCAGAATCTACACCCCAGGCTTGGGAGGGTCACACTGAGGAGACGCTGTTGCAAACACCTCTGAAACATAGCACACCAATGTCATCCTCAAGGATATTTTCTGTGGCCAAGACACCTTAATAGTGTGTACTAGCTTAGGGCACTAAGTGCCCACACGTAGTCTATAGCTTGGAGCCGGGCTTCAAAGGTGGTGTGTCATTGATCTTACACTTAAACCAGAAAAGCACCTCTTCATGTTTGTGGGCGCAGGTGTTTGGGACAGGGTAGGGTTGGCGGGGATGGGGGTGGGGAGCTGGGTTTATCAAAGCAGTCACCACCTGCAACGTTAGAAGTTGCCTCCAATCCTTTTTGGAACAAGGCTGGTTATGAAAATCGATAAGAACAAATCTGATTAAAGTATCATGAAAATGTAGATCACTGTCAAGGAATCTGAGACAAAAAGGCAGAAAGGGATTTATGCAGGGAAAAAAGAAAAAAGTGCTAGGATCCTAGGGATGGAGACCTGATTTTCAGATCTGGAGGGAGATAGGGAAAGCAGTGGGTTGGATCTTGAAGGCTCATTTCCCTCTCAAACTGCGTCTCTGTCGGTGGGTGGCCTGGGGCAGACTTCGGAGCCAGGTGAGGTTAAGTCCACAGGGGCAAAGGGAGTCAAAGTGGGACTGGATTACGCTTGAGAAGAGCCTGCTGTTCTCCACAATGGAGAAGGGCAACTTGAGACTTGACCCCTGACTCTCCTCTTCCTGTTCTTTCTTCTAGCCTTTGTCCTGCCTCCTTACACCTTCTTGGAAGCTCCAAAGCCGTTCAAGTGGCATTCCGTACCCTCCCCTTTCCTCAGCTCCCTGCCCACTCTCAAGTGGAAATTTGAAGTCTTCTGCCCCTTGCTTTGATGGGGGCATGCCCTCCCACCTCCAATTTTATCTTCCTTTTATAAATATTTTCTAAATTCTTGTTCCTTAAATGTTCCTTTAAACTTGGAGCTGACTACCTGAGGGTCTTTGGTAATTGGCTGGCATGCCTGGAGCCCCTTTTCAGCTCTCCCATGCCACCAGCCTCCTTAACATCCTCAGTGCCTTATTGCTGACCCCCTTTCTAGGGCTCTCAGGTCACATCTGACGTATCATCCAAGAGGACCGTGTGTTTTCTTAAACCATCCTTAAGAACTGACGCCTGCTGAGCATACTTGGTGGTTACAGCCTTCCTGGAGGGCAGTGTTGGGCTGCTCCAGGTAGAGGACTTCAGGAAATGTGTATTTAAAGAGAAAGCAAGAGCCAGGAATGTAGTTCAATTGGTAGAGGGCTCCCTGGCATGCGCAGGTTGGATCCCCAGCAGTGCATAGACCAAGGGTAGCAGCACATGCCTGTAATTCCAGTACTCTGGAAGTGATGGCAGGAGAGGCAGAAGTTCAAGGTCATCCTTGGTACACAGTGAGTTCAAAGCTACCGGAAACCCTGTCTCAGACACAGATAGACAGACAGATTATAAAAAAGAAAGGGCAGTAATTGCAGTTGATGCTGGAGATGGGGTACAGTTCCCCAGCTTTTAGTTTAGTCTGCTGTTGAGATAGCAACAGAAGAGAAGCTGTGGGTCCCAGCAGGATTGTTGGGTCTGTCACAGGTGGTCTTTGCACCTTCACGTGGTGGCATTCCTACGGGTCCTCCACCTGCAGCCCCACCTTCGGCACCTCCATCTCTTCTCTGATGTCACCCAACCAGGAATGATGCTGTGCAAAGTCATTTGCAAACTGACTCCTGAGACTTGGGCTTCAGCAAGTCCTGGCTGGTGTGTCTGCCTGCTGGGGGCTAAGAAAGGGGGTGGCATCCTTCACTGACTGGCATGGAAAGGAACACCTGCAGGCCCCAGAACTGTCCCCAGCCCTCCCTTTCCAACAATCTCCTGCTGATCTCGAACTGGGAAGGGAGATCAGACGTAAAATTCCAGGGGCTAAAAATTCCTCCCACAAGGACGTCCCCCTCTCTTCCCATTTTCAGTCAAGTAAAAATTTTAACTCTTCAGGGCAAAATTTCAAAGACCAACAACTACCCATTAGACACATAAGTCTTAGTATTTGAATGAGGAACTTTGGAAATGTATCTTGAACTTGGAGAGAAGAGCCTTCCCAGGCTGCAGCCAATGGTGCCTCCTGCATACAGCACCAGGGACTGTTATGAGCTGGCCTTCCCAGGCTGCAGCAAATGGCTTCCTTTGAAGAGAGTGCAGCCTAAGATGGCTTTCCAGTGGACAGAGGACAAAGATTCATCTGAGTTACAGGGAAGACTCAGTGCCCCCCTGCCTGACCACTCTGTGCTTCTCGTCTGTGCTGTCTGCTGGGGGCCTGTTTTGGGGGTGTGGGAAAGAGGCTTGCACCCCTGGAAGAATGGCTCTGAATATACCCTGAAAGTCATTTGCCGTCCCATTCCTTGTTGCCCCGGCCCTCGCCAGAGCTGAGTGTGATGGCTGAACCCCGCTGCAACCATGGGGTGTTTTGCACAATGTACTAGAATGTACTTCCAAACACCCTACAGTCCCCGCATTCCATGGAAACCTTGAAGCTGTCAACCAGGGAAGAGTACTTCTTGTGGTCAAGGATGCTGGCAACCTGGGAGATTTTGCAAGCATGTTTGAAGTACAGTCCCTCGGTGCCATATTCCAATAGTTGAAAGCTCACAAGATTTGAACTCTGAAATTTAAATATTGAAAGGTCAGAGTCCAAAAAATTATAAATCTGGAAAAAAAACCTTAAACATTCTTAAAACAGCAGACAGTTATATAGTTTTTTGCTTGTCTGTTTAAAGAAGATTGACAAACTGTGTGGGGTGGTTTATGTCTTATAATTATAGCAGTGGAGAAACAGGCAGGAGGATCACTGAATTGCACCAGTCTGTGTTTCATTGAGAGCTTCAGGTCAGTAAGGACTGCAGAAGAGGAATATACACACATACACACAACATATATATGTATACACACAGATACATGTATAAACACATGTATGTACACATATATTCCTTCTTTCTTCTTCTTCCTATTTATTTATGTTGTTGCTCTTTCCTTAATGCAGTCTCACATTGCCCAGACTGGACTAGAGTGTAGCCGGGGCTGACCTTGAACTTGAACTAAATCCTATTGCTTCTACACCTCAAGTACTGGGATTACAGGCACAAGTCACCATCATGCCTGACTTTGAGAGACCTGACATAGAAAACAAAAGTTACAATAAAAATTTCCCACATTAAAAAGTCGCTTACATTCCGATAGATTTTGAAAAGCTTTTATCTGTTAAGTGAAAATATTAAAAACCTTTTTAGAGGTCATTCCACACATTAAAATAGGTAATCATCACTTATTTCTATGAACAGAGAAACACCAGGTTTATCAGTGAGTTGCACCCACAGGAGCAGACAACCCTGCACACAAGGAGACAGGGCAGAAAGTGGAGCAGCTTGGGGCTGGGCACATCCCTTTATCACTGCTGAGTGGTCTGAATACCAGAATTGGGCCTTTAAGTCTTTGGACAGAATCTATCCAAACCCAAGAGGGTTTGCCCGGCATCTCATCAGCTGAAGGAATAGTAACAGAGATTAATGATGCATTATTTTTTTTTTAATATTTATTTATTTATTTATTTATTTATTATGTATACAATATTCTGTCTGTGTGTATGTCTGAAGGCCGGAAGAGGGCACCAGACCTCATTACAGATGGTTGTGAGCCACCATGTGGTTGCTGGGAATTGAACTCAGGACCTTTGGAAGAGCAGGCAATGCTCTTAACCACCGAGCCATCTCTCCAGCCCCATGATGCATTATTTTTCTTTCAAATAAAAGGTTTAATTTTAGGAATTGAGCTCACTATTTACAGAACAGCATGGTTCTGGGAATCTGGATGATAGGCACAGCATTTCACCAGAACAACTGTCTCACAGGTCACAGGCCAATGAATGATTTGAAGGTGACACATTTTAAGCCAAAGATTGCGCCCTACTCTGTCACAAGGCTTTCCCCTGTGCTTTTCATAACCGTTATTCTTTTCCCCCTAACTTCTTCCTTTCTCCATCCCTTCCCTGCCACAGGAATTGCACCTTTGCACACTGAGAATTTTGATCTCTTGAGTTTGTGACTTTGGTGATAGGGGCTTTAGGGAATTTGGTCTTTGGGAATTTCAACACTTGGGACCATGGCATCTGAACTAGAATTTGGAGCGTAGAGCTGATGCCAACGACTGCACCTTCTCTCCAGCTCTGTGCTCAGCTCACAGTAGGAATTAAGATGTTATGAATCAGGGCTTCCAGATTGCTGTACAGGCAGCCACAGCTGTCCAGATTCTTATTGCAGAAACCCTATGTCCCTTCTGTGATTTCTCGCCCCACCCACAGGAAGTCAGAACCTCAGAGGTGGGACCAGCAAGGCTGCAGGTGTTCCTGGCCCTGGTGATGTTGAGCCAGCCATGTGTAGGAGCTGGTGGTAGTTGGTAGTTGTTAAATCCTAAGATTTCTTGCTCCCTGGCAGCAGGGACAAGGGATGACTTTCTGGCTTCTGCTTGGAAACTGAGAAGGCTCTCAACCTCCTTCCTGTCCTTTGAATATTGGGGTAGCCTTGGAAGTAGAATGTCCCTCCTCTTCCTATGTGGGGGGCTACAGCATAACCAGCTGGGTTGTTTTTGTCTTCAGCTTTCAATTTGACTTTGGCCTACTCTCTCTGTAGCCCAGACTGGCCTCAAACTCACTATGCAGCCCAGGGTAGCCTCAAACTGACCAATACTGCTACTTCAGCCTCTCAAGCACTCATTACAGGCAGAAACCTCCATGCCTGAGTAAAATCCATTAAAAGTTTTTCAAACATAATAGAGAAGCTTTTAAAAGTCATGTATCTGACTTCAGCAGCCCTTTCCAGACGCTCTGGTCTGTGTTAGTACTTGCCTTATTCTACTCTCAAACACACATGTATAAACACACACACACACACACACACACACACACACACACACATCTCTTTATACATGGACATACTGTAAGTGCCACCATTCAGATGAAAAGGGATCCTGGCATTCGGGAGCCAGGAAATCCTAAGTGTCACAGCTCCGGGAGAAGAATGGTCTGACAGTCGGGAGCCAGGGAATAGTACAGGCTGTAAGCATAGCAGCTTACAGCCCTACTCTAGGGAAAGGTCTCCCCAATTTAACAGCTCTGCTCTGGGGGGATAGGGCTTCTCCAGCAAAGTTCTTACAGCTAGGCTCCCTCAGGAGTGTAACACCTCTGCTTTGCTAGGGGAAGGCTTCTCAGGCGAAAGTGCACTTCTGACTTCTCCAGTGAAGTTGTGACAACTAGGCGCTGCTCCACCCAAACCTGGGAAGAGCCCAGGAGAGTGGCCGCCTCTACCAGGGTGGAAGAATCGCAGCTAACTGAACAGGCACAGGGCTTATATAGGGCTTCTTAGGGGTGGAGTTTTCCCAGGGAGAAGAGGGATTGGCTAGCTTTTCCCTGCTCAAGGATTGGTTAGTTTAGTTGGTCTGGGGCTGATTTCAGAGCCAAACTTTGTTTCTTTCGCGGGCCTTTTTAAGCGTTTTGGCTCTTTTGGCTCTGGTTTTGGGACCAGAGCAAATTTCTTTTACTGACACTGATTCTAGGGACAAAGTGTGTTTCTTTGGCACTGGTTTCAGGTCAGGGCATGTTTCATTGGTTCTGGGCTCAGGGATAAAGTATTTCTTTCACTGGCTCAGGTCTCAGAAGCAGGGTGGGTTTCTTTCACTGGCCCTTTTACCCTACACATGCACGCACGCACACCACACACACACACACACACACACACACACACACACACACATGTATGTATGTATGTTTGTAGTGTATGTATTTTTCTGAACCTTTGAAGTTGTGCTTTTCTATTGTTATGTCCCATAATGTTTTTAAACTTCAGTGTTAAAATCCTAAGAATAAAAATATTGTTCTCAAAGTTAATAGTGAAACTCCCCTCCTCTAGACAGGATTTCATATATCACAGACTGGCCTCAAACATGCTTTGTAGCAGCGGATGACTTTGAACTTCTGATCCTGTTGCCTCTGGAGTGCTGGGATTAGTTGTACACCACCACACCCAGAAAATAGAATACATATCTAGTGGTTTCCAATATCATGTCGTGTCATGCTATGTTAACTGTGTTTTCCATGGGATCCGCTGTGTATCCAGCACTATCATTTGATTGTCCTTTATGATCATCTTGTGAGTGAGAAACACTAGCCACGACGCCATCTTTGGTGGATCCAGGAAATGTTTGCACAGTGAGTGAATGACATTGAATGAATGAACTGGTATGTGAATTACTGGAAAGACTCTTGACTGGTCTTATTAAACAACCCCCCTACGCACGCACGCACACACACACACACACACACACTTTTTTGTTTGTTTTTTTTTTTTGAGATGCTTTGTAGCACTGATTGCAGTGAGTTCACAGAAATCCACCTGCCTCTGCCTCCTGAGTGCTGGGATTAAAGGTGTGCACCACCATGCCTGCCCCTGGTTTTTTCTCAGCCTGCTTACTATGATAATTCTTTGGAACATGTAAGTAATTGACTGGGAATGTGCATCAGTTGATAGAGTATTGCTCTAGCATGCACAAGGCCTTAGATTTGATCCCCAGCACTGCAGAAGCCAGGCACCGTGCTCCAAATCTATAGTCTCAGCACTGGAGAAATGGAGGCAGAAGGGTCAGAAGTTCAAGATCATCCTTGTTTACATAGTTTGAGGTCAGTCTTGGCTGCATGAGAGTCTATCTCAGAACGAAAGAGTGAGAGAAAGGAAAAAAGGAAACCATGGATCAGAGTACGAGAGTATGTCCCTGTTCACTGAATTCATCCTATGCCAAAAAGTGAGCAGCGTCAAGATTATTACAGCAGCCCATGTGATCTTCTTTCCAGTCCATGTCCTCCTTCCTTGGTCTCACTATTGTCACCCCACCCCGTGTTCTGTCTGCTGCAGCCATGCTCACATCCTGTTTCCTTGAAGATACTAGGAACACTTCTGTTCTTCACACACCTGCCTGCTTTTACCTCAAGTCTTTGTTAAACACTGAGCCCCGCTCCCCAAGTTCTGCTTTCCAAAACATCCCTCCCTTGTTCCTACATCCAAGTGGGCTTAAAGAGCACCACAGTATTTATAGGCCACTTAGAGTTCAGGAGAAGGTAGAGACCTAAAGTTCGAGTTCCTCTCTTTCATTTCTTCTTGCAAACCCTTCAGAACTTTCCAAACTTAGATGTTGACTGCAATTCCTTGTCAAATGCAGCCAGTAGTAATACAAACTGAGCATTCTCTTATCCAAACACCCTACATCAGAGGTCGGCAAACAACAGCCAAGGCACTAATTCCTGTCTGCTACTTGTCCTTGCAAGCAAGGGTTAGTCCCATACATCTGTTGGAGGATCCCTGTGGATTCTGTGGATTCTCATTGCTCAGCCTGCTCCAGGATCCTGGGAGGCTCTCCTGTGTCCACCCCCAAAGAGTTCCTTTTATCCTGAGCATTTGGGGGCATAGGTAGATGTGATTAGCAGAAGTAGGTGCTAGGAGAAAGAAAGGGGGATGTGAAGAAGACATGGGAAGAGGAAAAGGATGAGATACTTGAAGTCAAAAAGAGACCAAAGGTCTTCAGAAGCCTGTGAACTGCATTGCAAAGCCATCACTTAAATCCAGGGTATCATTAGGACTACAAAGCTATCTGCTCAGTTCAATGTTAGTATTTAACACAGTGAATCAAGCTTTTTATGACTTGAAGGAACTTCAAAAATAAACGTTGCTTTCCCGGTGTCATTGAAGAAGAGTTTGGAGTTCATTCCTGCTTAATAGATCAAGGTAACAAATCATGTTTTCTACCAGAAGGGAGTGTTCGGAGGGCTTTGAGGGGAGGGCTGGGTTCTTGGCCTGATAGAAAGGAATTTGGGCTCCGTGCCCAGCTCTTTCTTCTGACCCTGTTCATGACCCTGAGAAGTCACATAAACCTTGTTGGAACCTCAGTTTCTCTCTTTGAAACAATCACGGCTTGCCTCCCTGGGCAAGCTGGGTGATTAATAATGATGGGGTGAGTAAAATTTCTTTGAGGTCTTTGGATGAAAGACGGCTATAAACCATGCTAAAGATTTACTGTCTTATTAAAGGAATTGCTGCATACAGTGCTCCACAGATAAGTGTTGGCAAAGTAAACAGGCTTCATTCATCCAGGAAAGGGTAGGCTGTTCATCTCTTGCAAGGACAATGACAGAGGTGTGTACCCAGCTCACAAGCATGTCCATTAATGCTGTCCAGAAATTTGTGCTGGGCCTGTGCTGAGATGGTCACCTGCGGTCAGAACAAGAAGAGTCGGCCACCTGGGCTTACAGAACAATTAACCATAGATGAAAAAAAGCACAAGGCATGGCTTGATCCCTTGACTTAAAGATGAGAAAAATAGCAAGGGTTGCTACCCAAAACATTAGAGACAGAAGTCAGGTAAAGGAAGAGAACAAGCTGAGAAGGATGTGGGGCATCGTGCAAGGCATGGAGTGGCTGGGCTGACAAGTCACCCTGGGCAGTGTACGCTGGCCACGGAGGAAGGTCACAGAGAGATTTTACAGCTGCTATCAATTCTGAATGTTTAAGCTTGTTGTCACCTCAATCTTCAGAAGCTTGGACATATAGACCTAAGTCCATGTCACCCATATACGCTAGGGGGGTTTTCTGGCCCCATGTAAGAAATTAAAGATGAGTTCAAGAAACTATATCACTAGCTGTGCAACTTTGAGCAAAATGTTTTCTGGACTTTCGATACATTATCTATAACATGAAGGCACTGGGCTAGTTGGATTTACTGAAAGTAATATTGGATACCAATCAATTACCAGACCCTTTCGATATGCTTATTCAATCTTCTGAGGCAAAAGAGGCTCAGAGTTGACTCTTGGCTCAGATGTACAGTCATTCAAGTAGTTGATAAGTGTTTCATGTTTACTAGATAGCAGTATAATAAAAGTCAAGGGAAGATATGTGATCCCCATCCTGAGACGGCTTAGGAGTCAGACCTAGAAAGGGGAAGACTGACTGAGGTTAGGAACGTCTAGCCGTAGCCTCTTCAAGCAGCAGAGGCAGTACTCCAGCCTGCTGGTAGTTCACCGTAGCGACAAACCTGGGACTTTCCACTGCTTTCCCTCTGGCCACCATGCTCATCTTGTTGCTTCCCCTTATCGAATTCTCACAATGAGTAGACTTCCAGTCTCCAGGGCCTAGCCCCTCCTCCTCTCTCAGACTCGCCTAGCCCCTCCTCCTCTCTCAGACTTGCCTAGCCCCTCCTCCTCTCTCAGACTCGCCCACCCGAGCTATTAACCTATACGTAGTCTCACTGTGGCCACCATGGGACTCCGTCTGCTAAATCCACTGGGTAGTTCTCACTCCTCAGTTGACACTCTTGGACACCCTCTGCCTGTGACTATGGTTTCCTTCTGGCCTTCTAGCCATCCCTATCTTCTCTTACATCCATATCTTCTCTTACTTTTTTTTTTTTTCCTGACTGTAGCTTTGGTTACTGTTAATTGTTTTTGTTTGCTGAGGTCTCTACCTCTCCCGAGATTTTTGGTATTGTAATATTTCAGGGTTCAGACTTTGGACCACTTCCCACGCACTCCTTGGTGAAAGCACACAGTTACAAGGCTCTTCCACATCACCTTTATGACAAGGATTCCCAATTCTTTATCTTTTTTGTTTATTTGTTTTTGTGTGTTTTTTCTTTTTTCCTTTTCTTTTTTTCTTTCTTTCTTTTTTTGGTTTTTAGAGACAGGCTTTCTCTGTGCAGCTTTGGAGCCTGTCCTGGAACTAGCTTTTGTAGACCGGTCTGGTCTTGAACTCACAGAGATCCACCTGCATCCGCCTCCCAAGTGCTGGGATGAAAGGCATGCACCACCACCACAACCCTGCCCCAATTCTTTATCTTTAGTATAAACCTCGTTCTCAAATTTCAGCTGTTACTCAGCCTCTTGGCTTGGATGGCCAGAATGCTCCAGTACAAAGGAGAACCTCTTGTCTGCTTCCAGCTTCTCCACTTCGGATGATGTTTACCTTCCAGGCTCTTATGCCAGGACCCTTGTATCTTATGCCAGGACCCTTGTATCTTATGCCAGGACCCTCCTATCTTGTATTCTCAACTCAATAAGGAATCCTTCTGACTTTGCCCTCCAAACATACTAAGGACTTGACCGTCTCCAACCACTTGCACAACCCCAACCCTGGCCCAAGGCAGCATTAGCTCCTATTTAGTCGTTTTCTCTATGCTAAGCTTTGCACCATGTGCCAACACATTGATTGCCGGCCTGGCTCAAACAGAGAGTGCCCAGTCTACTGGAACGGTTGACAGGAAGCTTCAAAACCATCACAAATTATGATTAGGTGCTATGACAGATCTGGAAGTTTGGAAGGAATACCATTTCTACTTCTCTCTAGTTCAGATGATTAAGCTTCTCACTTATCATCTAAGTGTGGATATGTGCATGGGCAGGCATGTATGTTACATGTGTATGTGGTTGTCTATAGGTATGCATGTGTGCATACTGTGTGTGCATGTGGAGGACAGAGGATGATGTATGATGTCTTCCTCTATTGCTCTCCACTTTGTTTCTTGAAGAAAGGTCTCACTGAACCCAGAACTCTCCTATTTGGCCAGAATATCTGGCTAGCAAGTCCCCGGGATCCTTATGTCTCCACTGCCGCAGCATTTTTGTTATAAGCACACACCCCTAGTCTTTTGTGCTTGTGTGGATAATCATCTTTCTAACTCCGCACACTTATCTTTGAAGTCAGGTGATCCATAGTGTGCTAGAGACTGTCACACTGATGAGTGCAATCCTTAGTCCTGATGGGTGCAGGACTCACTCACACTACACTACACCTTTCCTTTTGTCTTTCATTTTTGCCTTCCCTTTCTGGTATGGTACTCATGAGGTAAGAAACAGAACAGAACTCAGGTTTGTCCAGCACTGACATTCAGTTGTGGTTCCCAGAATACAGCTTGTCCTGACCCTTCTTTTCCCTAGGAACATTAGCAAAATGCCCAATGGACTATCTCTATCCCCAGGAACTCAGTCCAGTAGCCTGGCTGGATTGAGTCTATGGAAGATGACAATGGCCCTCTGTCACAATATTGCAAATTCCAGTTGAACTAATTTTGGTTCTTAATTAGGGTGTAGCCTTGAGACCCTTTCCGTTTGACTTTTACCTTCTCCCTGTATCCCAGCCCTTTCTTGTTCTCCATTTTCTCCCCAGCCAGTGTACCTAGTTCTGTAAAGTTATCCAAAGAAATCATTGATTGAAAGGACAATGGAATTCTCAAGAGGTCATCTCTTATGCGTCAGAATACAAAACCTCGCCATCATGAATAATTGTCCTCCTCTGGGGCAGAGGGTTGGTCCTGTGAAGTTTTTGCTGTTCCTAGAATCTAAGGTGATGGCAAGTTTAGGACAATGACTTATCTGTGTGTCATCTGTCAAAGTTAAATGGATTGACATCAAATGTCTGCAGACACCAGGCTTTCATTCGGCTTCCAGTTACCCAATGAGGGGGCCATACTTTTTAGTCAAAGCCCCTATGAGTCCATGGGCATCAAAATATGTGAGGGAATGTCTCATCTTTTTTTTTTTT
>JAQHUG010000133.1:2052314-2082675 GCA_028555095.1 Dicrostonyx torquatus
AGCCACTCGCTCTTACCTCAACCTCAGCTTGAAATGGTAATCCTGCCTCCAGGAATCTCAGAATGAGATTGGGTCTGAGAGATGTTTCATCTCATTTTATAACCCTCTCTAGGGCTGGTATTAAAGGTGTGCACCACTGGGATTAAAGACATGCACCTCCCAGTTTCTTTGGCAAACCAGTATGGCTACTGGGATTAAAGGTGTATGTTACCATTACCTGGTCTGTAAGGCTGACCAGTGGGACTGTTTTACTCTCCGATCTTCAGGCAAGCATTATTTATTAAAATACAAATGAAATGCCACTGCATGCAGGTACCCTCAGAGGCCAGAAGAATTTGTTAGAGCCTCTGGAACTGGAGTTACAGGTGGTTGTGAGTCACCTGACATGGATTCTTGGAACCAAATTCAGGTCTTCTGCAAGAGCAGTATGCACTTTGAACCACTGAGTTATCTCTCCAGCCCTTTAAAAAACATTTTCTTAGTCAGGCAGTGGTGGTGCACACCTTTAATTCCAGCACTTGGGAGGTAGAGGCAGGCAGATTTCTGTGAGTTGGAGGCTAGTCTGGTCTACAGAGCGAGTTCCAGGACAGGCTTCAAAGCTACAGAGAAACCCTGTCTCGAAAAACAAAAACAAACAAACAAACCAATAGAAGCAAACAAAACCATTTTCTTACATTTATGTATGTGTATGTAAATGTTTTCTTACATTTATCTGTGTGTGTGCACATGTGCACACATATGCATGTGCATATAGGGCAAGTGTGTGCTAGTTAGAGGCAACTTTCAGGAATCAGGTTTTCTCTACCAGATAGGTCTTGAGGATTAAACTTAGGTAATGAGGTTTGTCAGTAAGTGCCTTTATACAGTGTGTTATTTTGATGGCATGCACACACACACACACACACACACACTCATATACATGCATACATGTTCTTCCTCTAAGTTTTTGACACATTTCTGTCTCCTTGTTCATTTTGATTCAGTGAAGGAGGTCTCTCCACCCATGACCTTTAGAAACAAAGCAGAGCTCGGGCCATTCACGACCCAGATGAGGCAGTCCAATAAAACCTGAGCCTGCATTGACCTCTTCAGGCAGCCAGCTACTTCCGGAGGTTTAGACAAAGGAACCTGAGACCACATCAAAGTCTTTAAGCAAAGAGGACTCTGTGAAGTTACGCTGGTGACAGACGAGGCTTCCTCTCCAGTGTCCTGCTGGAGTCCAGAGAGTTGAAAGTCTTCTGCTCCCAGTCCTGGCCCCATCTGCTGATGGAACCCCAAAGGCAGCTCTACCTGCTCCCTCTGGGTCTCAACAGATCCCAGGTCTCAGAGCATCCTCAAGCATGTCTTTTATGCTTGCAGACTTAGAGAGTAGAATTTAGATTTTTCTCCCTGTGCAGAAAAGGCAAGAAGTGGATTCTTTTGATGATGCATTAATTCCAGGGCTTGTCCTCTGTCTTTTTTTTTTCAAGACAGGGTTTCTCTGTGGCTTTGGAGCCTGCGCTGGAACTAGCTCTTGTAGACCAGGCTGGTCTCGAACTCACAAAAATCCGCCTGCCTCTGCCTCCCGAGTGCTTGTCCTCTGTCTTGATAATAAAATGTCAGCAAATCCCTTGTCCCATAGCTATCTCTGCCTCCTTCTTCCCTTTCATTCTCCCTTCTTTGTGTTTGTTGAACCTGGGCTCTTTTTCGTTTTCTGTCAGTTTGACTCTATCTGTCCCCTCCTTCTCAGTCCTATCATCCGTGCCCAGATCCACTCTCTCAGCATCCCTCACTAACACAGTAGCCTTCTGGAGGGCTTCCACCTCCATGGTCTTATATCTTTTGTTCCTTTAAAGTAAAGGAAAAAAAATGAGACATTCTCATGTTGTCCAGGCTAGCTTTGAACTCACTATGTAGCCATGGATGACCATCAAATCCTGGTCTCCTGCCTTCAAATCCCAAGTGCTGATATTAGAGATGTGTACCACCCTGCCCAGTTTTTTTTATCTTATACAATAAAATCTACATTTGGGCTACTATGATCAAAATGTACATTGTATATATGTATGAAATTCTCAAGGAATTAGTAAAAAAAATATAAAAATTAAAAGTTGGTCATGGTTTTGGTCCATTGTAGTTACGGGTCACAGGTTGGCTCTTCATTGCCTATAGTACAGGGTCTCAACATCTTAGATGACATGAATAATATCCCATACTGTGGTCCTTCAGCTCCATTTTTTTTCCTAAGCATCCTCTTTATATAGCTCTCTCCTGTTATTTTGAGGAGTCCAAATGCTGAGCTGTGGTCTCCAGGGCTGTACAGCTGTGCCCTTCCCTTTCTCTTCAGGTGAGCTTCCACTCATCCTTCAAGACCCAGGCTGGAAACTTTGAAAAAAAAATTATACCCCTGAGCTCAGCTGGGCAGTGGTAGCACACACCTTTAACCCCAGCATTAGGGAGGCAGAGGCAAGCAGATCTCTTTGAGTCCAAGGCCATCCTGGTCTACAGAGTGATTTCTAGGGCAGTCAGGCTACATAGAGAAACCCTGTCTCCAAAACAAAACAAAACTCCTGAACTCGTGTTACTATTGTAAACACACTGGCTTAAAGTCACCGGCCCATGTTCTTTAAGGCAGGAGCTGAGGTGTGTTTTAGATGGGTGTTCTAGTTTGCTGTGCCCCCATGAGACTAGAGCTCTGTTGTTAGGAGGGACTGCAGGCATCTAAAGGCTTGAGTATGTCTAGGGGGCTTAGTCCTAAGCTCATATGGCTCAGGAAGTGGCTCAGGAAGAAACTTTGTTCTTGCTAGCCTGATCGGGAAGCTTGGTGTCTTCACCAATGAAGACTTTCCTTATGACGTGGGAGTGACAGTCTGCAGAATGAGCCAGTGGAGAACCAGGCAGAAACCACCATGACTTTCTTTTTTTTTTAAATATTTATTTATTTATTATGTATACAATATTCTGTCTACATGTATGTCTGCAGGTCAGAAGAGGGCACCAAACCTCATTACAGATGGTTGTGAGCCACCATGTGGTTGCCGGGAATTGAACTCAGGACCTTTGGAAGAGCAGGCAATGCTCTTAACCACTGAGCCATCTCTCCAGCCCCCCCACAATGACTTTCTTGACCTGATGTCCAAGTGACTGCCAAGTGTTTGACACACTTCTACACTTTTACACGTGTGTGTGTGTGTGTGTGTGTGTGTGTGTGTGTGTGTGTGTGTGAAGGACCTCACAGGGTGGACACTAGGAAGCACAGAACTCTCTGACTCTGGGGTGTCAGCTCTTTCCACATTGACAAGTTGCTAACCTGAAGATTTAATTATTTGCAAAATTTATTTCTCACACATGATGAGTTTAGGAGACTGGTAGGCCATGCACTACTAGTTGTTTCCAGGAGCCTGAGAATCATGAATGCCACTCTAGAGGTGTCTGTTCCAGGGAGTGGGGTCAGCAGAGCCCCTTCCGGTCTTTGTTTCTATAGACATACATGACTATTCTAATGGACCTTCCACAGAAAGAAATAAGCACAGGGTTCAGATCCCTAAACCCTTCTGTTTTCTGCATTGGACTTCAAAATGATCAAAAAGTCTCTTTGGATTCCTTTTGCCTGGGTTATTCTTTCTTTGTATGGTCCCTGTCTGCCTCAAACCTACCATCGGCCTTTCTTTTCCACCCGGCGATCTGGGGGCAAGTCTCTGAAAGCATCACAAAGCCCTGTGCCATCTGGTTTCCTTTGAAGCTGTAGAGGCACTGGTTAGAAGCCAAAGAGTAGCCACAGAAGAAGACTAGAGGATTTGCTTACAGATTCCTCTCTGCTTGTCTGGACCTCTGGCAGCTACATTCCTGTCCTGGGCCCCAGCTCCTGCCAGGGTAGTTGCTCTGAGACACTGGCTCTCACTGGCCCAGGGATGTATTTTCTTACCCCAGTCCATGCAGGCCTACAGGTGCTGATTCCTTCCCACTGACGCTAATTGTATCATATCCTAAGCTATAGTCTGAGTGCATGAACTTGCAGAGTATTTTATTGCTCAGCAAGGCTTTCTAAATGTTAATTCTCATCAAAGGATACTTTTCACAGCCTGTTGCCTTACCTAGGCTCATCAGACCTCTGTCCCTCCTTCCCTCTTTTCCTTCCTTTTTAAAAAAGATCTTATAGGTGGACTTTTCTGTCCTGCCAGCCAGTTCCCAAATAAAAACATAGAGACTTATTATTAATTATAAATGCTTGGCTAATAGCTTAGGCTTGTTACTAACAAACTCTTAAATTTTAAATTAACCCATTTCTATTCCTTTACTTGCTACCATGTGACTCATGGCTTGTTACCTCATTTTGTATGCATCCTGCTTCTTCTGCGTCTGGCTGGTGACTCCCAAGATTCTGTCCTTCTTCTTCCCAGCATTCTCCTATTCTGGCTCTCCTGCCCACTCTCTTCCTGCCTGGTTATAGGCCAGTCAGCTCTTTATTAACCAAGGAGGGTAATATATATTTACTGTACAAGGATTGCTTGACAGCAGGATCTCATGTATCCCAGGCTGGTCCCCAGCTAGCAATCTCCCTGCCTCTGCCACCCTACCTCCAGGATTACAGATGTGCACTCCAGGCCCAGCTTGGACTCTTACAAGAAGGAGGAGTTGAGACACCACAGTGAGAGGAGCAGCTGAGTGCAGAGCTAGTCAGGACAATGGTCAGGAGACAGTGCCGAAGATGCTGAGTCCTGTCTTGTGGGATGCAGAAGACAGTTGGAACTAGCTACCAGTGTATATTGGTGTTACCAGGAGATGAAGTGCTTGGGCTGTGCATAGAGGAAGGAAGTGGGAACATTTCCTCCTGCTTCTAACAGCTCAGGCTTTGTGATGATGTCTGGAGTCTTAGAGACCAAGGAAGAAGACCCACTGAGGGATGCAGAGGTTTCAGGACATCAAGCCACTCTGGGCTCCTCAGGTCATTGGACTAAAAACAGAAAAGGGGGCATCTGAAATTGGACAGAATTACTCCATGCCTGTATATCTTGTACGACAGCTACATCAACCATGTTATTACAGAGATTAAAAATGAAAGGGATTAGAAATCCTGATCATTCCAGAGTGCTAATTAAAGAAAAACTTAGTGCAGATCCTGATAGTGAAATTGCTACAACTCGTCTTCTAGTGTCCTTGATGTGTCCTTCAGGAAAAATGAGGCTGACAATCCCATGCCGTGCAGTGACTTGTACACATCTGCAGTGTGTGGATGCTGCCCTTTATCTTCAAATGAACGAGAAGAAGCCTACCTGACTTGTCCTGTTCATGACAAGCCTGCCTGTGAAAGTCTGATCTTAGATGGGCTTTTCGTGGAAATTCTCCGTGACTGTTCTGATGCAGATAAGATCAAGTTCCAAGAAGATGGTTCTTGGAGTCCAATGAGACCCAAGAAAGAAGCTATGAAAGTAGCGAGCCAGCCCTGCACAAAAATAGAAAGCTCAAGTGTCTTAGTAAACCTCATCTAATGGCTGTATCCAGTGATGCAAGCAAAAAGAAGATAGATGTTATTGATCTAACAATAGAGAGCTCTTCTGATGCATCTTTATGTCAGAGACATGAGCAGGGGTTCTCAGGCATTAGCCATCTTCTGTCAGGGCACCCGGTGTGACTTCCGTAGATCCAGCTGCTATTCTGCCTTCATTGACAGGATACTCAGTACCGTTCCACCATACGCCGGTGCCACGCACGTCATCAGATTTTCCAGGTTTGGATTTTCTATCCTGTATTCCTTGATCCACAGTACTGTCCTCCTATGTTTTTGGGTAGTCTCACCTCACCCTTAACAGCAAGCAGCATGTCCATCACCTCCACCAGCCCCCATGAAAGCAGTACTCGCGTTAGTTCATCCAGCAGCAGGAGCGACACAGGGGTCATAGCCAGCAGTGGAAGTAACATTCCTGACATCATCTCGCTGGACTAACGGTGGCCATACTTGATTCTGGGAATCATTCATCAGAACTACTCTTGGATATCTAGTCCATGGAAGCTATTTTTTTTGCAATTTAATATTTATTGAAATGTCAGGTGGATTCTTTGCTTTCTGAGAGATGAACACAGATGACTCCAGCAAGAACCAGATGGCAAGCAGGGACTTTTTTTATGCCTTACACTGAGCATCCGATATATTTCATCTACAATGGTATCTTCTTGAGCAGTAGATTTCAGTTCCTACACTGCTGGATGGATTCTACAAACAATTTTTTTTGTTACAATAAACAGCAATAAAGTTATGTAAATAAAAAAAGAACAGAAAAGGGAGTGGCTCTGCCTGCTGAGTGTTTGGCTTCAATTGCTCAGGGTTGTGATTGTCGATTTCTGCCAGATGGTCAGGGCACGGGAACTTTGGTCCCCAGTGGATGCCTGGGGATATTAGAACTTCTGTGTGCACTAGGAAGAATCCACAAAGACAGGCGGAAGCGCGCTAACACTGGGCTCATCCTACTGGTTAGGGAGTCAAGGCCATCTCCCCAGCCCTCAGAACACAGTGTTCAAAAGAGAGGGCCATAGATCAGGGGACATACAAAGAAAGCAGCCAAGACAGAATTAGACGACAGTCCACAAACTCACCTAACACTTTTAAAAAGTGTCAACCTCCTTAATGCACTCCATATTAATACCTTAACATGTTTATTTTTATTGTTTTAATTATGTGTATATGTGGTACCTGTGTGCCTCTGTAAGGATCTGTGCACATGAGCCCAGAAGCATTACATCCCCTGAAGCTGGGGGTTCAGAAGATTGTAAGCTGCATGACATGGGCACTGAGAACCAAACTCAGGTCCTCTGGAAGGAGAGCAAGCTGTTCTTAACTGCTGAATCCTCTCCCCAGCCCCGATACTGGTCTTTATGATGAATGATGTTTTCTCTCTTGAAGCTACTGAGTTATCTTTCTGAGTATGATTATGGATCATTAACAAAAACACTGAGTATTCCTTGAGGAAATATCTAACTCAAATGAGACACAGGCAGGCAAGGGTGAGAGACAAAGAGCTGGCTGGTGGAAAAGCACACACACTGGGCATGGTCATAAGGTTGGCTCAGCACCAATGTGCTATGGACATCCTGGGCCCCATCCAGGAACCAGTGTACCCTGGTGCAGGAGGGTCCTTCTTTATTTCTGTTGCTTTCATTGGTTAATAAAGAAGCTGCCTTGGCCTGTAAGATAGGATATAGCCCTTAGGTGGGTGGAGAAGACAGAACAGAGTTCTGGGAAGAGAGGAAGTGGGCAGATGCCATGATCCTCCGGCCCATGATGGATGCAGGTTAGACTTTTCCCGTAAGTTACCACCTCGTGGTGACACACAGATTATTAGGAATGGGTTAGGTTATGATGTGAGGGTAGCCAAGAAGAGGCTAGTGATAATGGGCAAGGCAGTATTTAAATGAATATAATTGTCGTGTGGTTATTTCGGGCATAAACTAGCGGCCGTGGCCGGGAGCCAGGCGCTGGGAATAAACGGCCACACTCTACTTCTTGGCGGCAGGACACAGCCACCCCCTCTTACAACACCCTGGGGTCTGTGGAACCAGGAAGAGGGGTCCAGGAGGGTTGTGAGGTCAGCATCACCCTGATGTGTCCTGGTCTGCTGTGTTCCCTCGTGAGGGCTGTGTGCTGTCTTTCAGATACTTCTGAATTGAGCGTGTGAACGTTCCTCACTCCTTTTTAAAAGCTGATTGTATTTGAGCCTCACATAGACCTAGGGAGGTAGGAAAAGCTGTCTCCACTCTGCTCTGGGTGAGGAGAGGGAGAACTGGGTGGGACAAAGTCAGTAGTGAAACGGCAGAGCTGAGAGCAATCCCAGAGTTCTGACTCCTTGTCAAGGATTCTCCTCAGAGAGAAAGGACAAGATGATTGCTATCTGAGTGATGATGGTGAAAGGACACAGAACCCAGGAAGGTGGCAGGACAGCATGGTCCAAGTCCTGCTGTTGAGCAGGACCAGGAAACTCCTGGGTGAGATCCAAAGGTGCAGGGACACGTATGGACCAGGTCATTCTCTGTGCCATCCACTTTTGCAGCTGTCAACTCTCCATCCCCATAAATCAGCCCATTTACATGTTTATCCAGCATCTATTCCTACGGTGGCCTGTGGAAAACCTTCAGAAATGTCTTCTTTACTGTAAACTGCTATATAGTTAGTAATATCAGAAATCTCATGATTATGGAGATAATGAGGGTGATGAGGGTGATGATAGTGGATTGCTGCTGAGCTGAGTGTTCATTCAGTTTAAGTAGGTGCTCTCTCCAGAATGAAAGAACTTAAAAGCGCATTGTGGACTCTTGCCATAGAACCTTGTTAAATGTCTCCTAAAGTGCAAAGAGCCTATGCTCGTTTTCTTCCTTTTATACTACTCTTTTGATCTTGCCTTCCCTCCCCACAGTCAAGAGAATGGGCAACCCAGATGCTTCTGGCAGGCATACAGATTCGCTTCTCTCATTCTGTTGACAAACAGTGCCCCAGAACCACTGCAGCCGAACATATTTGCCATGGCTCCCGGTCATCAAGCATTTTCGGTTCATCATGGCAAAGTGTGGGGTTCAGTTTGTGATAGGGGAACCCATGACAGAGTTCCTCATATGGTGACTAGACCAGGGAACAGAGCACCAGAAGAGAACTAGGACTCACCCCAGTGACTACCTGCTCCAGCCCAGCAGCACCCCCAAAAGGTCTCAGAGGCCCCCAAATAGCACCATCTGCTGGAAACAAGGTGATCAAACACAAAATGAGCCTGTGGGGGACATCTCAGATCCAGAGTGTGACAGCAGAGGATTTAAGAATAGAGGCTGGCTCTGGGTCACAGCAATCAAAAGAAACCAAGATAAAAGTGGGGGTTTGAGGAAGAACAGAAAGATGAGTGACTTTCCCAGGGTTGCAGAGTAGGCATTTCCAGTTACAGGTGGCAAATGGGGTTCTTGATTCCTGCCTGGCTCTCTGCATCCGATGCCAGTCTTCCAGTGTGACCTTACCTCTGGTATCAGGCACCTAGATTCTGAAATGTTCTTTGACTTTTGCCTTGTTGGGTGTCATGAGTGCATTTCTCAGTGGCCCTTGCAGGGACACTCTCCTGGGCAATTTATCGGTCCTGAGAACAAGGGCTGGTGAGAAACCAAGAGTGTGGTTCTATAAGCCCTAAGTGCCTCTTTTGAGTTCCTTCAAAATGTCATAGGCCGACCGTGACATTCTGAACATGTTCTTGCGCTGAGCTGTGACTGATTCTCAACCTTGGAACACCAGAGCCACTTTCAAAGCTTTTGAAAAATATTAATTTCTGGGTTCCATTTTAGATCAATTGAATCTAAACCTCAGGGGAAAGGTCTAGATCCTGAAAGACTGCAGATGCTGTCAGGATATAGCCTGGTGGGTTTAGTTCAAAGTTTATCTTCAAATCCACTGTTACTCATTCATGGAGATGGTCCCTTCTTCTTGTGATCCACCAAGGCAACCATCCACCTCAGCTGTAAATTCTACCTGCTTGGTCTCCCAATCCCCCTCGGCATCCCTCAGACAGATGTCCTGTGTCTCTCAGCAAACTCATCATTTTCACCCTGGCTTCCTCTTGCCTCAAGACATGCATCTCTAATCAGACTCTAGGTCAACCTGTTTGCCTTCTCCAACCACAGATGACTCCCCAGGCCACTGAATGGGGTGGCCAGTCATCAGAGGAGAAAATGAAGAAAATAGGGCCCAGAGTTTCTGAACCTGTGTTTTACCCTAATTTATACTGCTTTGCCTGTTTGAAGCATCCATTTATTTAAAAAGGAATTTAAACGAATTTATTTGTGTATAGGTCTGCAAACGTGCCACGCAGCACAAGTGTGAAGGTCAGAGGACAACATGTGGGTCCGTTCTCTCCTTCCACCGTGTGGGCTTCAGGGATAGAATTCAGGCTGTCAGGCTTTATGGCAGGTGCCTTTACCCTCTGAGTCAAGTCACTGGACCTCACTCACTTTTTAAAAGCTTGTTTTGTTTATTCTCATCATGCGTGTGCACATGCACTTGGGCATGCATATCTCAGAGTGTGCATGTGGAGGTCACAGGACATATCTGTAGAATCAGTTCCTTCCTTTCACCTTTCCGGATTCCAGGAATCAAACCCAAAACATGAGGCTCGCTTCTGAGTGGACCGCCTTCCATGACCAGTCTCCACCTTCGGAATGCCTCTAAGGCTCCCCATCCTAGCAGACATATCACCTACAGTATGGCCTGTCACAGGGCGTGTCACAAAGCATCACTTTCCATACCTGTCACTCAAATAGCTTGAGCTCTCGGTCTCTCCAGGGAATGAAATGACCACTTCACATTGCTCATTCACATGCCTCTCTTGTCACTCGGGGCCCGCCTTGGTAGTGCCATGTGAGCGGGTTCTCTAAACAAGTCACTGCAGACTATGTATCTGTGGGCTTAAGTGTCAGCGCCGGTCTGGAAAAGGATGCTGGGATGTCGCAGTGACCTCCAGACATAAGGGTACTGGTTTATTCTGGACCTGAGCTGCCAGCTATTCTGATTTATTACCTCCAGGTAGACAATTATGGCTTCCAGTTTTCCCACATTTAAACCAGAAATGCAAGTACCTCTTTTCCCCCAACTGATTGCAGTTGGCGAGCTTTATAGCTAGATTCCTTGGTACGTCTTTCCTTCCTAGAAAACCTCCAGATGTGTGTGTGGTGTGGCTTGGAAGACTGTTCCCCTGTCTTTCTGTCTCTCCTGGAGGAGGCCTCGGGTTTCTTAATACTAGGTCAGGAGGCTAAACTTTTCTGCCTTTGAGCTATCGCACCCACCCTTGCACCAAGACTTGGAAGCTGGCTTTGCAACTCGCCTGACTTCTTTATTGCTGGACAGGGAGCTTCTACCCACTTCCCATGGTGCAGCTGGGAGAACGAAAAGAGAAAGGGCAGGAAAATACTCAGTGACTGCTCTTAGCACAGTTCCTGACTGCAGGGGAGTTGTGGATGGCTATGATGGCACAATGCTCACCCTGGGTGGAGATAAAATGCTAATGAGACTCATGGCTCAGGAAGGTTCAAGCTGAGCTCCATATAACACAGTATGCATGGGAAAGCCCACCTATGCAGTGGGGTTGTCTGAGCTACTAAACAGTCTCCTTGCTCCAGCTTGCTTCCGCCTTGGGAAGGGTAGCTTTTCTTAGCAGACTGTCTCTGTTTCTGCCACAGTTAGGTTTCACTGCCCAATTTCTTGTGCCAGGAACAAGAACCTAGAATCCCACAGGATGTGTCCTCTGAACCTCCAAATCAGCGCCAAGCCACTTCATGTACCTGTGTTTACTTTGTCTGTTGATTGCATCAAGGGGCCATGCAGGGTAGCTGACCCATGCCACTCGGGGTCAGGGCAATTATACTTCGCACAATGACATCACCCAAGGAAGTTCTCAGAAGCCACCTCCCGGTTATCAACACAGACTGTACACACACATGCAGTTTCGCTAGCTGACTTACAAATGAAGACTTAGCTCTGCTTCTGTCACTCCTGAGACAGAAAACCTGCCTAGAAACCTAGTGCTCCCAGGGACAGGGAAGAAGAGCCTCTGAATCCATCTGACTCTATTTTTTAATTTTTTAACTATTGCTTAATACACAAATACCTGCAGGGATGGTGTGCGTTTCTGGCACGGTCTCCAGGCACTTCAGCAGACTGTGTGCTGTTGATTCTGCGAACAACAGCTATAAGAACAAGGGGCCATCAGTCTTAGCAAGAATGAAAATGCACGATGTCAACACAGAGCTGTACGGTGCCCAGCGTCATTTATCAGGCTTAGCAGTGTGTGCAAATGCCTACCGAAGTTTTCGACAAAGACGAGCAATGGAGCCACGAACAGCGCGCATGGCTAACACATATTACACAGAGCCATGGGGAAGGGAGGCGAAAGGGGAAGGAAGACAACTACTTTATTCAAATGAGTAGTGACCAGGAATTTGGTGTCTCAGAAAAGGGGAGGGGAGTTAACGAAGTGGTATACTTACTTTGAAAGTCACATGAAAGATATTTTACCCACTCTTGAAACAATTGAAGGATCTCTTGATAACAAATACAGCATAAAGTCTTTAAAACTATTATTATTTGAGGCTGGAGTGAGGGCACAGCAGTTAAGAGCACTGGCTGCTCTTGCAGAGGACTCAGGTTCGATTCCCAGTACCCACATGGCTGAGTGTAACACAATAGTCTGTAACTCCATTCCCCACTCTCTGCTGGCTTCTGTGTATTGCATACTCAGGGTATACACATACATTCAGGCAAAACACCAATGCACATAAAGTTTTTTTAAAAAGAAAAATATTATATTATTTTCTTTGAAATATTTATTGTATGTGTGTGTGCTTGTGTGACTTTATGTGTGCCATGTGTTGCAGGTGCCTCCTGAGGACACCTAGAACTGGGGTTATAGGTGGTTGTGGGTGCTAGGAACTGAACCCATGTCATCTTCAAGAGCAGTCTCTCAGCCCTTTGCTATTGTTTTCAGAAGTAGTAAAATATACACAACTTAACAGTTAGCCTCCATATTATTTAGTTTTCTAGGGCAGTGGTAAAATATTCCCACCAGGGCCACTTGTAGAGAACAGGTTTATTATTTGACATCCACTTCCAGAGGCATGATGGACCATTACCGCAGCATGCAGCAGACATGGCAACTAGAACAGAAGATGGAGGCTCACATCTTGAACCATAAGCATGAGAGAGAGGGGATGAACTAGAAACAGCGCTGAGTCTCTAAACTCTCAAAGCCCACCTCCAGTGACACACTTCCTCCAACAAGGCCAAACTTCCTAAGCCTCCCCAAACAGCACCGCCAATTGGAAATAAGATATTCAAATGCCCAATACAATGGCAGACATCTTAATCAAACCATGACAGCATCGTAACTGATTTTAAATGCGATGATATTCAGCAGCATTAAGCATGCATACATGTTGTGTATCCATCACCATTGGCAGGGTAAGACTGTTTTCATATTGCAAAAGTGAAGCCATGTGAGGGAGCACCCCACTTCCTCCCTCTGTCCTGGGACACCATTTTATTCTCTGGCTTTATGAATTTGATTATTCTGGGCACCTTATCTAAAAAGAGTTATAATAGTCTGTCTTTTTAATAATTGTCTTGCTTTGTTTAGCTTTATGTTCTCAAGGTTCTAAATCTTTTAACAATCCCCCCCTTTTAAAGGCTGAATAACAACCCACTATGTGTATCTATCTCATGGTACGTATCCATCTATAGATCAATTGGACCCCACAGCTGTTTCTATTTCTGGTTTTGTGGATGATGAGTGTGGGTATGTGAACATCTCTGAGGTCCTTCTTTCAGTCCTTTGGGGTTTGTACCTATTCAAGGGAGTATTGTTGCATCCTACGGAGGAGAAAGTACATTTTAGAGCTTGTATAGTTTTGAAAAACACTGAAAAGGTACATTCTAAAGCAGCAAATATCCTCGTGCTGATAATCTAGCAGATTTCATCTTGAAACTTGACTGGTACAAAAGAGAAAGTCACCCTGCAAGAGTTTTGTAAGATCAAGTGGCTTCTGTGCTATTCGTGGAGATTTCGGCTAATAGGGGTCCGATTGTATTCTAGACTTGCATTTGTGTGGGTCTCTCAATAACAGGATCAAGTATAAGAGATCCACAGTCTAACCCAGGGTTAACCCAGAACCCAGCCCAAGAAAACAACGCTGCACTTCAGGAATGGAACAAAGAGAAGCTTCTTCAGGAAGCAGGGAAAAGGACACTAGGGTGCCAGATGTAACCTATTTCCCTTATCTGGCTCCCAGCCTTCCTCTTCTATCCGGATGGATGTGCTGACAAAGGAAAGATATCTCTATGTCTTCCTCAGTGGAAAAAAATCAGAACATCTTGGGATGATGGTTTCATCATTTGAGGGTAATTTTCATCTAAAGTTCCACTCAGTCCAATTTAATTTCTTCGAAACAATGTTCTTTAAGTGGACTTGCGAGTCCTTGCAGTCAGTACCAGCTTCTAAAACAACCACTCTTCCAAGCTCATCAACATGGTATTGAAACTCCTTTCGACTCAATCAACTTCACTGCAGAAAGAAGGCTGGCATTCTGCACACACAGAACAGCAGAAATTCAAGCCCAGGCCTCATGCTGTGTTCTGAGAAGCAAGCAGCTGATACACAATAATTCGGTGTTGGGGACACTTGGAGAGAGTAGCGTTCCCTACAATGAAGAAAGGGCACACTTTGGGTCAGGGCTATTCTACTCTGACAAAGCTGGGACGGGTTCAGATGTGGCACTGAAGACACTGTCTCGTTCACACACTCATTAACAGTATCACCTTTCATTACTGGGTAACAACAGATAATGAAAATTAATCAAACAAAACCCCTTTTGACATAGTCCTCAAAAGTGATGTCATCAGCATTGAATAGGTGACAGCTCCGCTCTGTATGTACTGTAAATTCCCAGAAAGACGTCTGCCAAACAGACGCCAGGCTCCCTTGCTTGGAACAAAGACTAAGCATGCTTACTCACTTGCAGAATGTCTTTCCCATACCTGGAGTGCTTGCTGCTTTAGAGTCCCTTACCTAAGCATTGCTCTGTTGTCAGCTCACAGCCCAAACTTCTGCCAGCCATTCCCCAGTCCCAAGAGGAGAATGGATAAGCAGTTCCTTCCATCCTGCTGAGCTCTGATTTCTCTTTCCTGCCTGGGGCATCTCTTTCTAACCTGTCATATGCCCCTGCCGTCTTCTTGTGTACAGATGCATATTATCATCTATGGGCCAAAATGACCAAAATACATCCTCATCAGGAGTTCTCAAATCCAGCTCTTAGATCTCTGTGTTAAAGTTTAGTGTACATAGGCATCATCGGGGATGCCAAATGGTGGCTCATTAGGCAAAAGCATACAAGCCTGACTATCTGAGTTTGATCCCTGGAACTCATGGTAGAAGGCAAGAACGGCCTTCCACAAATTGTCTTCTGATCTCCATGTGTGTGCTATGTTATGTGTGTGCCCATACTCACACAATATTCCCCCTCTTACACACACATACATACTAATCATGATAATAAATTTTAAAATTAATCTTGACTATAAAAAATAATCACCAGAGAATAGGGATTCCCAATTACCAGAGCTCAGTAAACTGCATTTTAAAAAACACCAAGCCAGGTTTCCCCTCAATTTAAGAAGCCATATGTCCCTGTGATGACAACCCAGCATTTATGCTCCAGTCCTGGGCTTAGCTTAGTCAGAGAAGGGGTTGTTCGCAAGGTGTACAAGAGTGGTGGTGCTCACCTTCCTCCACCAAGTCTGAGAGAAGCCGTAAGTTTCTGTAAACAGTTTGCCAAATAGTTTTCTGGAGCTAATCATTACAAGAAACCCATTCAGTCAATAAAATCCAGTCACGTTTTTGTGTGGCTCAACATAATTAAAGGCGGAAGTTTCTGTTTGGAGTGTTCCGGATTGCTGTGAACCTTAACTGACAGATTGGAAGGGTAGTTTCAGAGAGATGCCAACTTCTGCAGAGCTGTGTGAGCTGGGAAACTAGCCAACCCATCCCCTCTGGCCCCAATTTTCTCATGGTAAGAGAGCTAGGTTTTACCTCTCACAGGTCTCAGGAAGGTAAGCGACCGAACATACTCCCACCAGCTCGAGTGACAGCCACGTTTGAGAGCCAATGTGGGAAGTTAACAAAGGGCTCTGTCACCCCTCTGAGAACTGAGATGTGTTTGGGAAGTGTCCCTGGAGAGGGAAGCTGTGTAAAGCACACACTGTGAGTCTCATGCTGCCTTCAATCCCTTTGCCAGGAGCATCGCTATTCTCACAAGCATAGGAGCATTGTTATTCTCACGAGCATTAGCACAAAGTCAGGAGCTCCAACATGCCCTACAGGGAGAAGGGAACAGACACAGCTGTGAAGTGGCTGGGACCACAGAAAGGAGAGATAGGCAGGTAAGGGAGGGACTAAAGGAGAACGGGCAATGAGTCGTGATCCCAATTCTAGCATCTTCACTTTTCACAGTTACACGTCCCAGAGATGGATGTGGCAGACACATGCCTGGAATACCAGCATTTGGGAGGCTGAGACAAGAGGACCATCTGAGTTCAAGGTCAGCCTGGGCTACAGAGTGAGACCCTGCTTCAAGCAAGCAAACAAGCAAAAGTTATTCATTGTGACTGCGTAGTTAATAGATTCCATATAAAATCATTACAACACGAGGCTGAATCTGACAGTCCCTGTGCAAGGAGTCATTGCTTGAGCTGGGTGTTTGTTAGGAGCATCCTCTATGCACGTCTATACAGGTGTCTGGACTCCTGGAAAACACAGAGAGTGATTTTATGTATGTGCATGTGTCCCGTGTGTGTCTTTTACAATACAAGCAAGATCCTCTCACGTGAATCCTTTCGAAACTGTCATTTTGCCTCTGGTCGATGCATGTTGGAGAGTCATTGTTGCCTAGATAAATAAATCTACTTTACCAGATTTAATTGCTGCAAACCCTGAGAGCTAGGGGCACCGTCCTGTCAGTGGAGCCATCCCTTAATGGGTGGGGACCCTGTGCGCCTCCTTCTGCTGTGCTTTATTTAGTGTTTGTTAATTCTGGGACCCTGGTCCATGGGATGGTGCTGCCCAGATTCAGGGGTCTTTCCGCTTGGTGACTCATTGACAGCACCCTCACAGATATGCCAAGAAGTGTGTCTTTCAGGTGATTCCAAACTCAATCAAGTTGAAAATGGTTAACCTGGACATAGGCATTTTATATACCACTCATTGTTTTGTTCCATGTAACGCCAACTCTGTAAAGGTTCTGCTATAGTTCTTTACCCAGATGAGAAGGCTGTGATTTACAAAACCTGTGGCGATTGTGATATGGTGTACAGGGTTTAAAAAGATTTGGTTATTTTATATGTATGTCTGCATAAGTTCATTTGTACCACATGTGTAGAGAAGACCAGAGAGGCCAGAAGAAGGGGTTAAATTCCCCAGAATTAGAGTTAGAGATGGTTTGAGCTGCCAGGTGGATGCTGGGGACCAAACTCTGGTTCTGGGCTAGCATTTCTGACTACCGAGTCCTCTCTCTAGTCCACATGACATACAGTTTTAGAGTGCTGAACAACAGGATAAAGGGATATATTCTGAGAAATGCAGTAGCGGGGGAGTCTGTGATTGTGCAAACATGCAGAGCATGCTCACACAAACCTAGATGGTATAGTCAGCACGCGCACGCGTGCACACACACACACACACACACACACACACACACACACACACATCCCTATCGCTGCTAGGGTCATGAGAGACAAGACAACACAAGATGAAATCAAGCATAAGTGAAAGCCTTTCAGTGGAGTGATCCAGTAAATAGGAGATGTCTGAGCTGCTTCCTGCACAGGACAGTGCACTGTTCTGTAGCCAACTGTGTTTGTGTAAGTACAAGTTCACTCTAGAATAACAACCAAGGGTGCAGTATACTAAGAACACAAACCATAAATGCAAACCAAACACAGTCGTTTATTTCCGTTCTTGAGTAGTATAACTGTCCGTGTTTTGCTTTCCTAGCACTGGCGGCATGGCAGATTTGTTTACATGACCCACAGACAGTGTGAGGACATGAGGATGGCTACAGCGTCCCTAGGCAACAAGACCCTTCGAGCACTTCCATTCTGTTCTTATGGGACCACCACCCTATATGTGGTCTGTCCTTGGCAGGAATGTCATTATGCAGTTCGTGACTGCACATATTTCTTTTTGCTTATGAGCTCCTGGCTTGGAGCCATTGTAGTTTTTGTAATTTCCTAAATGATTTTGAGCAAGAATGGCATTTTTTGAGGGGGGAGGGAGGTCATACATTTGTTCTTTTGTTCTTGATTCTTGAAAGCAGCTCCAGAGTGATGAAAATGGCAGACAAGCTATTGATTTTTGGGAGCCTTGCAAGCACCCATGAGATGATATTTTGGAAAGCCTATAGAATGAATACTGGGTGGGAGGTATGGTTGCCAGAGGAGCCAGCCATACTCAGAGGGATGCAACCCTCATTCCCATCCTTCAACATCCTGGGAGGTCAGAGAGGCTGAAGGTTAAGTTGGCCATCAATGGCTAATGCCTTCATCCATCAAGCCTATCTAATGATACTTCCACAGGACTCCCCCAGATGATCAGGTCGGAGAACTTGAAGAGCTGTATACATGGAGGTTTCCAGGGGGTGACATGGAAGCCCCTCTCTGCTTCTCCCACATTTTGCCTTGCACCTCTCCATCTGACCCTCAGTTCAAGCCTGGGCTTGTGGCTGTCATCTGAGGCAGTCTTAGGGGCTGAGCTCTCAGAGTAGACAGTGTCAGAATGAAGCTGAGTTAGCAGGCACTCCGCTGGTATCTACTGCAGGACCGACAGCCTGCTTGGTGGGTGAGAGCCCCTTTCTCCTGATATCTGCTTCTGCTGAGTGAGAAGACCGGAGGAGGTGAGTTTGTTTTATTCCTTTATCCTCAATGCAAATGTAGTTGGGGTGAACTTTAGAACCCACCTTCTGAAACACTGCTAAAGGACCATGCACATATTTCTCTAGAGGCAATGTAGCTTGCCATCTCTTCTTTTCATGAATGGGATAGTCTCGAGGGCCTTCTAGCCTGTCACTACACCCCTCCCTGCCCTGTGGTCCCTGCACAGTGTGATGGTTCAACAGTGAAGATATGACCATGTTATCACTAAGCTCCCTGGTGGGGACAATCTCAGACTGGCCTCATGATCTCCACCACTCCCACTCCTGTCACTGCTCTGGTGACTGATGCATCACACAATCAAAGTGATTGTGCAGATGTAGTTAAGGTGACTATCTTAGGGTGACTATTGTTGGGATGAAGCACCATGACAAAAGCAACTTGGGCAAGAAAGGGTTTATTTCACACATATAATTCCCTATTAAGATTATCATCAAAAACAGTGAGCGCAGGAACCTGGAACCTGGAGCCAGGAGCTGATGCAGAGGCCATGGAGGAGTGCTGTTTATTGGCTTGCTCCCCACGGCTTGCTCAGCCTGCTTTCTTATAGAACCCAGGACCAGCAGTCCAGGGATGGAACCACCCACAGTGAGCTGGGTTCTCCCCCACAAATAACTAATTAAGGTAATGCCCTGCACACTTCCCTACAGCCCAGTATTATGGAGGCATTTTCTCAATCAAGGTTCTCTCCTCTCTGATGACTTTATCTTGTGTCAAGTTGACATAAATCTAGCCATCGCAGTGACTAATCAGTCGATCTTAATACAGAGAGTTTCTCCAGGTGGGTCTGCCTGATGAAGCCAGCCTTTTACAAGCAGGATTTTCTCTTGCTGCTAGCCAAGGATGATGCCAGGATGATTAGATGCCAAGAGGACTGGGTGATTCTGCCCTGCCATTGTTGCTTTAACTGGGGCAGACACTGCCACATGGGAAGAATCTATAAGAGACTGAGAGAGGTTCTGATGAAGGCCACCATCAAGATGGGGGCTCCAGTGCTACAGAGGAAGTGCAGTGGTTTCTGGAAACACAGCTGAATGGCTTTGAAGAGACTTCCCTCTCCATCCCAAACTTTAACCAAATGAAACACCCTGCCTTTAGCTCGGGACCCTCTGAGCAGTCAAGCCCAGAACAACCTATTACCTTCAGAAAAGTGAAATCAGGTGTGGGTGTTGCTTTCAACTACCAACTTCATGGTAACCCATTTTATAGCAAAAAAAAAAAAAACAACCCAACAACAAAACTATACCTCCCAGGTTTCTAACCCTTTAATAAAAAAACTTCTGCTATAGACATACCAGGTTCTGCCATTTAATCCTTATAGCAGTTACTTTTTATTACCACTTTACAGATGAGATGCAGAGCTATTACATATTTTCCCTGAGGTCACAGTCAGTAAAAGCACCCTGTGTAACCCCAGCACCTGCACCATGCTTCTGTGTGCATGTGCATGACATTGCAGACCCTCCCTGACCTAGTTTCTGTTAGTTCATCCTTGTCAGATTCTTCTGTCACTTAACTCCTTATAGCCTGGCGACTGTCACACTGCCTTGATTCTTTAGTTTGCACAGTGATTCCTTCTGCCTGCCCTGTGCCATCTCTTTGTCCTTTGGAAAGTTCCAATGGTTCTTTTTTGTCTTGCCCCAGATGGTACCTCTGATGGGAAGCCTTTGCTGGACTCTCCCAGATGGGATCTATGCTGCTATGCAGAATCCAGGCATGCTCCCCCAATACACAGAGACTTCCCTGCTCAGAACCCAGAAGACCTGGTGGTGGAAATGAGCTACGGTGAGCTCCTTGTAGGCCAAGGAGGTTTACTCATCATTACATCCCTTGCATTGGCCGTAGAGAACAGTGGGAACTCAGCAAATGTTCCAGGAAGACATCATTCCATCAACAAAAGTACTTTACAAGAAATAGTGGGACATCCAGGGTCTTGTGGCAGGGGAATGAGCTGTCAGACTTGAGTTTCCCAGGACAAGCCCAGAACAAGCCTTGCACTGAGAGGGCTTTAAGAAGCTCCGCACTGTGGCTTTGGATTTGTTTTCTGACATTTCTTAGCATTTCTGGAGCGCATCTAGATGCAGAAAACAGCAGAACAGTCATAGGAACGGCCACATTTCCCCCCTTTGAAAGCAGGACTGATGATCAGTTTAGGCCTGGCCCCAGACTCCCTCTATAAGTTTTTCTGTCGAGAAGGTTATGGGAAATGGAGGTGAGGGTCCACAGTTCTGACCTATACAGAATGGAGCACCGCCATCAGAACATTGCATATCTGCTCACGGACCCCACTGTGGTTGAGGAGGACTGGAAGACTTAAGAGACAGCGCTTACAAACCTGAGCTGGTCAGGTAGTGGACCACAACGTCTCCACTAGAAACTGTTGAGTGCCTCAGTTTCCCCGCCTTTGCAAAGTGCGGCGTGCAGAGTGCGCTGCCCTGCAGGACCAAGATCACGGGCATCTGGGAGCGCTAAAAAAGAAGGAAGTCGGGTTAAGATGTTTCTAGCCAGCTTTCGACTAGAGGCAAGGCCGAGCCGAGAGGGGCGCAGAGCTGATTCAGGTGAGGCGCGGGCTCCAGGCCTTGTGTCAAGGAGGTACCGGAGTCCTTCTTTGCTCGGGGTGGAGGTATAACTCAGAATTGTACTCCAGACGCCAGCAACTCGAGCGAGGGGCAGATCCGGCGGCGGGGCTGGGAGGGGCAAGTCTGGGTGCCGCGCCTGCGGTGCTCTCAGCCACAGTTCTGGGCGCTGGGGGCGGGAAGAGGTGGAGCCAGGTGGGGAGGAGCAAAACCCGGAGGCCTCGGGCACCGAGGGCAGAGCCAGAGTCCTTAGAACCCGAGCCACGGCACGCTGCCTCCGGAGAGCCCGCCGCCGTCCCAGCCGAAAGCAGCCGCTGCTGCGGAAGCCGCCGCCTGATTTCAGTGCGCAGCGCTGGAGAAAGGTTAGTGACGCTGGAGACCGGGTCTCGGATTCTCCTTCATTTGGAAACTGCCAGGTTACCCGCGCTGGCCCCGCCGCCCCAGTAGCGCCTAGCCGGACCCTGCTCTTTGTGTGCGTTCCAGTCTCACCATGGATCCTTCGGAGAAGAAGATATCGGTGTGGATCTGCCAAGAGGAAAAGCTGGTGTCCGGCCTCTCCCGCCGCACCACCTGCTCAGACGTGGTACGGGTGCTTTTGGAGGACGGCTGCCGGCGGCGACGCAGGCAACGGCGGGGCCAGCGTCGGGGGAAGGCGGAGGACTCTTCCAGTCCGTTGGAGCAGCCTGAGCCCCGGGACGAAAACGACGAGGATGACGACGACGTGATGCCCCAGGGCATGCTATGTGGGCCCCCTCACTGCTATTGCATCGTGGAGAAGTGGCGTGGCTTTGAGCGCATCCTGCCCAACAAGACGCGAATCTTGCGCCTCTGGACCGCCTGGGGCGACGAGCAGGAGAATGTGCGCTTCGTGCTGGTGCGCAGCGAGGCATCGCTGCCCAACGCTGGGCCACGCAGTGCCGAGGCGCGGGTAGTGCTCAGCCGCGAGCGCCCCTGCCTGGCCCGGGGAGCCCCGGCGCGGCCCAGCTTGGCTATGACCCAGGAGAAGCAGCGGCGGGTGGTGCGCAAAGCCTTCCGCAAGCTGGCCAAGCTCAATCGGAGGCGCCAGCAGCAGCCGCCGTCGCCTTGTTCGTCCACGTCGTCGTCCACCACCTCGTCCTGTTCGTCGCCGCCTAGGACCCAGGAGAGCGCGTCGGTGGAGCGCATGGAGACGCTGGTGCATCTGGTGTTGTCGCAGGATCACACTATCCGCCAACAGGTGCAGCGGCTCCGGGAGCTGGACCGTGAGATCGACCGCTACGAGGCCAAGGTGCACCTGGACCGCATGCGGCGGCACGGAGTCAACTACGTTCAGGATACGTACCTGGTAGGGGCTGGCATCGATCTCGACGGGCCGGCTCCTGGAGAGGAGTCCGAGGAGGCGACGCTGGCGGAGAAGGGGACGGAGGCGGTGGCATCCCTGGACAGCGAGGCTCAGGCGGCCGCGCTGGAGGAACTGGCCCGGCGCTGCGACGACCTGGTGCGGCTGCAAGAGGAGCGCGCTCAACAGGAGGAGTTGCTGGAGCGCCTGTCCACCGAGATCCAAGAGGAGCTGAACCAGCGGTGGATGAGGCGACGCAATGAGGAACTGGCAGCTCGAGAGGAGCCCCCGGAGCCCGACGGCGGTCCGGATGGCGAGCTGTCGCTGGAGCAGGAGCGGGTCAGGACGCAGCTCAGCACTAGCCTTTACATCGGGCTGAGGCTCAGCACGGACCTGGAGGCAGTCAAGGCTGACTTGGATTACAGCCAGCAGCAGAGGGACATCAAGGAGCGCGAGCTGCAGGGCCTTCTCCAGACTTTGCGCACTTTGGAGCAGACGGTGGTGAATGATGGGGCTCTGGGTTCTGGCGGACCTTCGCGGGAACCCCAGCCTCAGACCTGTGCAGAAATGTGGGTAGACCAGGCCCGGGGACTGGCTAAGAACTGTCCCGGCAACGATGAGGACTCGGATACTGGGCTGAGCTCCATGCACAGCCAAGACTCGGACTCGGTACCCCCTGTGTGCGAATCCCTTGTGTAGGAGTAGTAGGGAGCGAGCCTAGACGCTTGCAGCATGCACAGGCCTGGCCTGCTCAGGGACATGAAGTGAGGCCGAGGGGTGAGCTCAGAGTTCCCGCGGATGGGTCTGAAGAGTGGAGAGGACACCTGCCAGGCAGCATGCTCCTCTGACTCAGGATGAGTGTGTAGGAGGGCCCGGGCAAGGAAGCCCTAAACTTCTTAAGCTTCCGAGGGAAAAAGAGGTGAGAACCCTTCCCTGATTTTAAAACACCTTAGGTACATCGACAAGGTCCAAGCCCATTTTCAAAACAAGAAAAGAGAAAACCATTGTGGACGTTTTAAGTACTCCTCGGTATGGGAAGGACTGACGACAATTAGAACTATAGGCTGTGGCCTAAAGTGCTGGTGAGAGAAAACACTTGGGTGAGAAGGAAATTCCTTGAATGTTAATTGTGACTGGAAGCGTGTTAAAACTAGCCAAAGAGGACACACTAGTGTTGGTCTCTGCCTTGCTTAACATCTTTGATAAAACCCATAGGCACCAAAATCCTGGCTGTTTACATTTCTTCAGGTTTGGGAATTACCCATCTGCTAAATCATTTGCCTTTTATTTCTGTCAAAGGCCAAGCCACGCGGAAATCTAATGCTGTGTTTCTCCCTACTAGATACAAGGTGTTAAAGGCCCACCCCCACTCCTGGCCCCCTCGACTCCACCCCAAACATAGCCATTTTCAATTATAGAATCCTGGCACACATAATCCAGGGTAAAAAAGTAATCTGGCTGTTTGTGTTTCTGCAAAGACAACTGTGCTGGCTTCTAGTTCATGACGCTTATCCATTGGCTCAATCACAGGAAAAAGGGAAGTTGCAGGATGAGGCACAGCCCACTTTGCTGTTTTAACGAACATTCTAGTGTCAACTATAACTTGACAGTAAAGATCTCCTCATAGTGTTTAGTCCAGCTCTATGATTAGAGTCAGCCATGATCTTCATGAATTTTATCCAGATCCAACTTCAGTATCTTCGGTTGGAGATAAGGTTCTGATTCAAGTAAACTCCAAGTGCCAATTCACTTCAAGTGCAAACATTAGGGTTTAGTGCAAAAGGCCTCCAAAGGTGGGGGTGGGGGAGAAAGCAGCAATCTGATAGGCCCCTGTGGGTAAACAAATAGATTCACCATAGCAGGGAGCCATGGTAAAGGCACGGGAAGGTGAGCTAGGAGCTTGAGTTGCTCCTGCCTGGCCAGTCCCTCTGCCTGTAGCAGGCGAGACAGAAGGGTGACATTGTCTGCTGTAGCTGGTGATAGTGCTGTGGGGTTCTCGGTGTAATTGTTCCGGGCGTTTCTATGGAAACTTATGAGCTGTAGTGAGCTGTCCGGCCTGTGGAAGGAGCCTGCTGGTCCGCTTCCCTGTGGAGCCCAGGATCTTCTGGGGAGTGTGGGTCTAATGTGTCCGGAGGAGGTTATGTGTGTGTGCTGCCAGTGAGGTACGACTGAACTAGCGAGGGGCTGGCTCCCGCTTCCACAATGACAGGCCTTGGGACTGTGTAGCTGTCTCTTGAGTGTCCCCAACAGGAGCATGTCTTCCCGAACTCCACAGGTCACCGCTGGGGCACTTCCTGTTCACAAAGTGTCCCAACACGGGTGCTGCTGTGGTATTGTAACACACGTGACTCTCCTCAGATTTCCAAGTAAAATCAAAATGAAAAGGCAGTTTTCCCAATTGATACTCTACGAAGAACCTTATTTGGTATAATTATGTTGCTATTGTTGTTTTTGTTTACATTCGTCTGATGCAGTGAACATCCCCACACTTGGTCCTGCGGCCTCATTCAGATGAGGAAGGGACCAGAAGAAACTCCCGTCCTCTGACAGTCATTTGATTCGGTAAACACAAAGCTGAATGACAGCCTTCCTTTTGAGGCAGAGGTAAAATCCTCATTAGAGTGTGACAGATGCCACCTGTCTGAATGGTTTATGCTGGCAATGGGCTGACCTGGTGGTTTTTAAAATTATTGTGTGTTTTTTTCTCCCCCCCTAGGGTTGTAGGGAGGTGGCTCTTGGACGTTTATTAACTCAGAACATAGAAGTTGGCAGAGCGTGACTGCCTGGCAGAAAGGAGCTGTTTTTCTTTTGACTATTATTATTTTAAACTTTGATGGGTAGCTGACGTCAGCAAATATGCCTGAAACCTACAAAGCAAACATGCCACATCACAGGAGGAAGGCCTGAGGGGTTTTGAGAACAGTCCCTGTCCTAACCACCTGAAGATGATTCCTGCTTAAAACTCCTCAGGCGTGGGGGTGGTGGGGGCTTTGCTTACAGGAGAGTGCAGAGGATAGTCGGGTCTGCTCTCTCTTCATTCTTTCCAGCCAATGCTGTTCCTAAACGGTAGGTACTCTGTGTGAACAGGAGAAAGGAGAATTGGGGCGGGAGGAGGCAAGAGCTTCTTTCATGAGAAGTCCTTGTCACAGCAGTGCATGTGGGCTTCAAGGCTCAGTGATGCTGAGTGTTCCATTTTCCTGCATCTCATGACACCAGGGGTGAGAGAGCATTGCAGCCACTGTCTGCCGGAGAGGGACTCCCCCTCTCTTGCTGTTTTCAGACCCCCTAGAAATCCAGTGAACTTGTGAAGGGGTCGCCATAAGGCTGATTCTCAGGTCATTCTTCTGGTAGGAGATCCACCGTGTGTGGATCCTATGCGTCCCATTGACAGTATGCTTCCAAGCCCAGATCCCATATGGCCTCACGGGGTTTGCTTACCTCCTTATCTAAAATGTGGTTATGAGGCCCAGGAGATGATGGCTTAGTGGGTAGAAGATACTTGATCCCCAGGGTCCGCATGTGGAAGGAGAGGACTGACCCCTGCAAGACGTCCTCTGGCCTCCACGGGTGTGCCTTGTCATGAGCCTGTGCCCCCCACACTATAAATAAATGTAAAAAGACGGTTATTGATTCTTCCTCCTCCTCCTCCCCTCCTCCTCCTCCTCCTCCTCATTATTATTATTATTATCCTTAGAAAAGCTACACAGCGCAGTCTTGGTGAAAAACCTGAAAATAGCATGAATTTTGGAATAAAAGAAAAGCTACACCCAGTCTCTTACCACAAAAAGCCTGTCATGGCCAAAGTTTGCCAAAATTCTCTTCAGGACATTTTGTGCCTTTTGAAGATTCCCTATTTTGCTCTGTTACACAGAATCATCTCATTATGATTCCATACGTGCTTTGTCCCACCCTCCACGCCCCCATACCTTGGCCAACCAACCACTCAGGAACAGATCTGTTCAGCTGGTAAGGACTTCCGAGTTTCTGTGACAGCTCATGTCGTCAATCCCACTCTGACCACTGTGACATTACTTCGTCAATCCCACTCTGACCACTGTGACATTACTCTGTGCTAAGCTTCTCTGTGAGCGCATCTAATTCAGCTATGCATAAGAGTATCTGTTTTACCCTAGATGTCAGTAGATATTGTTTTTTAATTGTTGTTAAAAAAACAGTTTCATCAAAGTTAATTTACTAATTCATGTGGCCTCAAAATCAGGGCTGAGCGTCACTGTCCTAAAATACCTTTGTAACAAGCTGTGTCAGCTGGTAGAGGTGTTTAGGGGGCTGGGACGCAGCTTAGTGGTAGAACTCTTGTGTAAATGCTCACAGCCTTGGCTTTGCTCCAAGGCCAGAGCAACAACAAAAGCCTTTTCATAGAGTGACCATGGTTGCGAGTAGGGGTGGAGTTCCTTGGTACATTTGCCTAGCAGGTAGGACCCTGGGTTCGAGCCTCACCATTGCTAAAAGCAGGCACTATAATCCCAGCATTCAACAGGTGAAGAAGGAGGAGGGTCAAAGTCATTCACAGTGAGTACAGCCTGGGCTACATGAGACCTCGTCTTAAAAAAAGAAAAGAGGAGGACGTAGTGTTCTCTTCATTTTTTTCTTTCTCTTCTGGGCTGACAAGTTGCTGATAAGAATCTTGTCTCCCATCCCAGCTGGCTAATGATGGAGAGTAGGAGGAGCCAACACTCCCTAGGAGCAGGGCAAAGAAGATAACAGAACTAGAGTTATAAAAAACAAACAAGTATCTTTTTCATCTGAGTCTAGCGGGACAACGATTCTTAGAAGGTGATGTCATGAAACCATGTGTGTTTCTCTTTACACATCTCTACCAAAAATTAAACCTAAACACAATAAACACCCAGGCCAAGTTGCTAATTAACAGCTAAGTTTAGATTTGTCTGGGGTTTAATCTTTCCAGCTAGGACCTTGCACTTGGGCTCATTCTTAAGTTCTTTTTAATTTTAATTTTTAGTTACCGTATATCATTCGGTTCTTAGACTTGTCCCCCCTTTTACATTTATTCATTTATTATTTATTTGGGGAGGGGCACATGGCAGGGTATGAATATTGAAATCAGGACCAATCGTGGGATTCGTGTCTCCTTGCGCGATGTGGGTTCTGGTGTAAGTCGCATTGTCAGGCTTGGCAGCAAGCATCTTTACTCACTTAGCCATCTTGCCAGTCCATTCTTAAATTCTTTTTCATTTGTTTGAGTTGTTTTTGAGACAAAGTTCCTTTGTGTAGCCCTGGCCATCCTGGAACTCGCTCTGTAGAGCTGGCCTTAAACTCAGAGCTCCGCCTGCCTCTGCCTCTGGAACGCTGGGATTAAAGGCGTGCATCGCCACCATCCAGCTTAAATTCTTGAAAGGAAGTGAAGTCTCCAGTACCGAGATGCTTGCCCAGTCTACCTCCTCCCTACAGGAAGACAGACAGTGACTGTTGCCTGAATTCTTCCAAGAGGCTCTATCGTAGGGACATGATTTCCCGGCCTTCCTCTTGTGAGGTGGACCTTTTGAATCTCCACCTTTTACAGAGAAATTGTTTGTCTTTGTGATCAATAGCTGACATGAGATTCCAACCCAAGCCTGACCTCACAGCCAGTGCCCTGCCTGCTGCCCACACCAGACACCTGCACAGAGAGAAAGAGCCCTCGAAGGTCCCAGCAGTGGAAAGGCTTAGCCATTAATTAGCAAGGCCTTGTTCAGTTGTTTCCCCAGGGAGGTGCAGTCATCTCCCGCATATCCCAGGGCTAGTAATTATCTATTTAGCACAAGACAGAGGTGAGAGATTCCCAATGAATATGTAAGTGGCGAGAAATTGAGAGAAGCCAGGCACAGTGGTGCCCGCCTTTAATCCCAGCACTCAGGCCTGCAGATCTCTGTGATTTTGAGGCCAGCCTGGTCTACATAGTGAATTCCAGGACAGGCAGAGCTACATAGTGAGACCCTGTCTCAAGAACCCAAACAAATTGACAAACAGACAAACAAAAAGAAGAAGGAAAAGAAAAGGAAGAAAGAAGGAAGGAAAGATGGAAGAGAATTCTCACAGAAGGTAACACAGGACATATTAGCCTGGAGGTTTTAACTGAGTGCCCCAAGGGGGTAGCTACCCTACAGAGCAGAGCTGTGTGGTCCTTGAAGTCCTTGGTGACACCACCCCAAGCTGTACCAGAGCTGTCTCTAGCTGGCAGTTTTATTGACAGTGTCTCTGTAGCCCGCCCTAGCTTTGAAATCCCTACATGGCCAAGAGTGACTTTGAACTCCTGACCTCACGACCTCCAGCTGAGAACTGGAAGTACAGGCACTAAGCCTGTTTATGAGATTCTGGGGATAGAAACCAGGGCCTCCTGCAAGCCAGGCAAACTCTCTACCCATTCAGCCAAACCCCAATTCACCCCAGCACCTTTTTTTTTTTTTGCTTGTTTTTGTTTTGTTTTGTTTTGAGACAGTGTTTCTCTGTGTAACAGCCCTGACTGTCCTGGAGCTCTCTCTGAAACAAGGCTGGCCTCGAATTTACAGAGATTCAATCTGCCTCTGCCATCCATGTCCTGGGATTAAAGTGCCCCACCCAGCACTTTTAACTGGGTCTTTACTGGTGAGCCGCTGCATGCAGGACTCTTAGGAAAGAGACTAGGGGTTGGGGTTACTGTGCCCTGTAATGTCCCTGTGCAGCTGGTTTAAGGGCATCCTTGGCCATGTGGCTCATCATGCACTTGTGGGCGTGAGGTCTGAAGACCACTATCCCTTCCTCTGCCTTCTTATCTGCTCCTTTGCAAACCAGACACCTGGAGGATGAACTTGGAGCTTTTAGGATGACATCCACGCTGTTTGTTTGCTTGCTTGCTTTTTTTTTTTTTACAGCAGGATTGAAGTTGTTGATTTTCCATCTAATGGCCCTTTTCTCAGGCCAACATGACCTTTGGTAAAGACTGCAGAGTTGAGTCAATCCTACTTCTTATTCAGATTACACATCAACCCCCAATGATGCAGAAGGGCACTCCTCTGTCTTATTTGACTTTACTACGCGTTTCCTGTGTCAGATGGCAATTCACCACTATAACAAAATGTTTTGAGGAATCACCTTAAAAAGAGAAAAGGTTTATTTGGGCTCCCACTTTTGAGGATTTCAATCCATGATCAGTTTTAGACCTCTGTGGAGACAGCGTGTTGTGGCCGGGAGGTCATGATGGAAAAAACAGTTCAAACTTATGACCAGGAAGTAAAAATGAGAAAGGAATAGGAAAAGGCCAGAGTCCTAAAATCTCTCTGAAGACAGTCCCTCCATGACCCAAAATCTCCCATTATATCGACCTTTTACAATTTCCACAACATTCCAAAACCAATAGGAAGGGGCCCAGATGCTTTTGAGGGGTCATTGCAGATCTAAATTACAGTATTGCTATCTCTGCTGGTTGATCTAAGTCTTCAGCTTGAAGGCCTCTGGGCATGCCTGATCACCTTGCCTGGATTAATGCAGGTGGGAAGCCTGGCCACAGAGGGAGGTACCATTCCCTAGGCTGGGACCCTGCCCTGTGTAAACAGAGCAAGGGAGCTGAGCTCCAGCATTCATCATCCTCTGCTTCTTGACTGTGATGCCACTGTGACCCAGAATGAGCCCTTTTCTCCTTTATCTGCCAGGGTGTTTTAATCATAGCAAGAAGAAAAATAACCAAAGAACCTTTGTGACACTATTAGTCTTCTAATCCACAAACAGCTCAGACATCTTTCTGTTTATTTATTAGTTTGTTGCAGCTCTTGTGTAGTTTTCAATCCCATATTTTTTTTTACCTCTTTGCTGAATTATTCCTAAATATTTTTATTTAATTTCTTTTATTCCAGATTCTTAGTTTCCTTTCTGGGCCATTAATCCTTAGAGTAGAGAACGTTTCTGTGTTGATTATTATTCACTGAAACTTTGCTACACTTGTTGATCAGCAATGCCTGTGTGTCTGAGGATGCATGTGATATTCATGATATTTCATGCCTGTGT
>JAQHUG010000133.1:2091716-2102950 GCA_028555095.1 Dicrostonyx torquatus
ACATTTGCACATGTCAGAGTGCAAATTCATAATGCTCACTACATTTGCACACGTCAGAGTGCAAATTCATAATGCTTACTACATTTGCACACGTCAGAGTGCAAATTCAAAATGCTCACTGCATCCCTGTGCGTCAGAGGGAAAGAGGAGAGATCATCTCAGTGGGAAACTGGTTCTACGGACGGCTCTAATTGTATTATTTTCACTCTATGCTTCTGAAACCACACAGACCTGCACTGTGAACATGAAAGAACATTTCCTCTGTGACATTTGAGCAAGAACACTAGCATGTGGGAGTGGCATAAAGCCGCTTCTTATTTCTGAAGTTCTACAAATTATATATTTCTTAGCACTATTCTAAAGGCCTGGATTCAAAGTGCATCCATCTGACCTGAACACTCTTCACACCTGGACTGTGGCATCTAAGTGTCATTTCCATGAAGAGGGAAAAGGCTCCTGAATCTTCCTGACTCAGAATCTGAGGCACAAAGGAGCTGTGATGGGCTTCTGTATCTCAAGAGCTTTGAGGAAGCGCAAAGCCGTCATGTTTGGGAAGTAGGGTGCTTGCCGCCAAGCCTGAGGACCCGAGTTCGATTCCTGGAGTCTACATGATAGAAGGAAAGAATCAACTCCTGCAAGTTGTCCTCTGACCACCACACATTAACCTTGGTACCTGAGCTCTCCTACCCCTCCACATAAAGTAAATAATTGTTAAAAAATTTAAAAGGTCTTGAAACAACTACGACAATTGTGTTTATGTCTCCAGAAATTGGTGTCAACCTAAGGGGCTCCTGATGGTTAAAAGTGAGAAAAACTGACTTTGAATGATCATGACAATTGTAATGGATTCATCCTAAAATATAAAAGCATAGAGCTTCTAAATGACCCGAAGAAAGAAAAGAAATTGGCTTGTTAATTACCTTTGGGGGTTGCTAGGATACCAAGTTGTTTTTCTTGACATCTATAATGAAAAGAACATTTATTCTGCCTTTCCTGAACACCCTGTGTTTTTAAGTCATCAAACAGTTGACTAGGAGAAATTCTTTTCATGAGGATTTCAGCTAGCTTTGGAGAGGATGGGAGTGAGCCACATCTCCTTTGATCCTCATGATCACCGAGGGATGCTGGGAAGAGCTGGTGTCAGGGAGACATTGAGCTAGAGGGCCATTGAGACCCATGGCCCCCCAGTCTTGCTGTCCCTCCTGGTCTGATAACACGGGAGTACTGGGCCCTGCTTAGCAAACAGTCCTCTTGCATGGTGCACTCACCTCCAACTAGGAGCACAATTCTACTGAGGGAAAGGAAATGGCAACCGAAGGGAACATGTGGGTGTGACTTTCAATATGCAATCAGCCAAATTCATGTTTTGTGACATTGTAGAGGGCTCAAGAAAACCTATAAGAAGGAAGGGGAATTTAACTGCTATGGCCAACCTAGATTAAGAGACACAATGACCTGGGTCCATCATTCTTTTTTTTTCCTTTATTGATATTTATTGAGCTCTACATTTTTCTCTGCTCCCCTCCCTGCCTCTCCCCTCCTCCCTTCAACCTTCCCCCAGTGTCCCAATGCTCCCAATTTACTCAGGAGATCTTGTCTTTTTATACTTTCCCATGTATATTAGGTATATGTAAGTCTCTCTTAGTGTGCGTATTGTTGTCTAAATTCTCTGGGATTGTGGTTTGTAGGCTGGCTTTCTTTGCTTTATGTTTAAAAACCACCCATGAGTGACTACATGTGATAATTGTTTTTCTTTGTCTGGGTTACCTCACTCAAAATAATGTTTTTTAGCTCCATCCATTTTCCTGCAAAATTCAAGCTGTCGTTATTTTTTTCTTCTGTGTAGTACTCCATTGTGTAAATGTACCACAGTTTCTTTATCCATTCTTCGGTCGAGGGACATTTAGGTTGTTTCCAGGTTCTGGCTATGACAAACAAAGCTGCTATGAACATAGTTGAGCACATGTCCTTGTGGCACGATTGAGCATCCTTTGGATATAAAGGAAGGTTGTTTCCTAATTTTCTGAGAAATCTCCACACTGACATCCAAAGGGGTTGTACCAGCTTGCATTTCCACCAGCAATACAGAAGTGTTCCCTTTTCCCCACAACCTCTCCAGCATAAGTTGTCATCAGTATTTTTGATCTTGGCCATTCTTAAGGTGTAAGATGGAATCTCAGAGTTGTTTTGATTTGCATTTCTCTGATGACTAAGGATGTTGAGCATTTCCTTAAGTGTCTGGGTCCATCATTCTTGGCAGTTTCTAAATACAGCTTTGGAGAGAAGAGAAGATGTCCATGCCTCTCTTTGAAACAGGATATTTATGGAGGCCTTCAAGTTAAACAAAGGTCACTAGAGAAGGTGACCCTAACCATATGCCCAGTGTCCTTCTAAAAGGGAAGTTTAGATCAGATACAGATGCCAAGGGAAGGAGATGTGAAAAATCCCAGGAGGAATCACTGTGTGACCCGAGTGTTGTGTCTGCTGGGGACTTGAGGACCACCAGCTGACCCAGATGGTAGGATGGATGGAGCAGTCAGGGTAGCACCTCACCCCTTGAACTTGACAATACCGTTGTAGTTGTTTGAGCTATCCTGTGTGTTGTACTCAGTGACAGCCCACAGGGGCTAACAGACTGGAGAAGACGGGTTTTCTGTCTTTTATAGATTCTCAGGGGTTGGTGAGGGTTCCACGCCATGACCTAGCCTGCATGTCTTGAGTCAGGCGGGCACTGAGAAGGACGAGCTATAACCCAGACCACCACTGATCCAGGCAGCAAGGAGCTGTAGACTGCAGCTGCAAGACAGGAGGGAGGAAGAGCTACCTGGTGACAGAAGATGCTACACAGCAACTTTCTGTATGAAGAGAGAGGGGCTACTGAGGGGCATGGCTTGGATTTGAGGAGAGAGCGGCAGCTCGTAGGGCTGTGATGTGATGGACAGTCTTGCCCCTCCCCAGCTCAGGGAGGTAAGAAGGCCTGTGTAAGGTGGTTTGTTGAATAGCCATTCCACCACAAGCTACCTGTTGTTTGTTCTACTGTGGTAGTTGACATTTGATGGTTGGTAGGATCTAAAATAACCCAGGAGACAAACCGCTCATCCATGAGGGAGTTTCTAGATTTAGTTAATTAAGATTCAAAGGTCTAGCCTATATGTGGATGGCACCATCTCATGGGGTGGGATCCTGGAGTGGGTAAAATGTAACAAGCAGGCAATCAGGCAAGCACGCCCCAGCACTCCACTCTCTGGTCCTGACTGTGGATGCAGCACGAGGAGCCCCAGGCTCCTGCTGCCATCTCTTCCCCTGCCATGCACCTGGAACTGTGAGCCCATAAATCTTTCTTCCCTTAAGTTACTTTTGCGAGGTGCTTTGCCACAGCAACGAGACAAGTAACTAATGCTCATACTCTTCGGAGATATAGCAGGAAACAAAGATTTCCCGTGCTCTTGCTAGGGAGGGGAAGGAAGAAGAGCCAGCAAAGTGACCCTCTCTGTGGCAAGCCCCCGACACTCACTACACTGTCCCTGAGCACACACACGGTAGGTATTCTTGGAGCTGCTGCTCTGGTCTTGTGAAGGAAAGAATGAAGAGCCCAAGGCAGAATAACCGGCTATACATTTGTATGTAGAAGTACATAAAGCATCTATCTGGGAAACTTCAGTGAGGAGTAAGCAGAAAAGTTGCCAGGGAGGGATAAGGGAAGAAGATTACAAAGTGCAGAAGCAGCTGAAATCTTTCAAGTGATTCGTAATCAGTCGCATCTATTCTAATGACCACCAATTAAGCCGTCTCCTGACGGCGCTCAGAGAAACCGCACTTGCCCTGACAGGCCTGATGAAAACACCTTCCAACACCTTTGCCTGGCAGGGATGGTAATCGCTCTGAGAGCCATCCAGAGCAGACTGCACACATTTCCCCCTTCCAGACCCTCTTTCTCTGAAGAAATTTTCACATACCTGGCTTATAGGTAGTAAAATAGATATAAGTCATTAGAAATTATTTAAAAATCATTCTTTGATGTATATATAATTTTTCTATTGATTAAAGATAAAGGTAAATTTGTATGCTAATGAAATAGATAAGCTGGTTTATTTTTACATAAGTGCTTAAATCTTTGAGCCGAGTGTGGTGGCGCACGCCTTTGATCCCAGCAGTTAGAAGGCGGAGGTTGATGGGATCACTGTGAGTTCAAGGCCAGCCTGGTCTACCTACTGAGCTCCAGGCCAACCAGGGTTGCATAGAGAGGCCACATCTCAAGAAAAAGAGCAAGAAAGAAAGGAAGGAAGAAAAGAAAGAATTGAATCGTCAGATTCAAGGCCCTTGTCACAGGATAAGGTGCTGTTCATGCCTGGTATTGTAAGCCTGACTAAGAACCCCTGGCTGGGGAGCTGGGGATCCTAGGATGGAACTGTTATTTTGTTAAGTGAACATCCTTTCAAACTGCCTTCTAAATACTTACCTCTGTGCCCTTAGGTTAGTGCAGCTCTTAGACATCATCAGAGAAGGCTCTTTTTGCTTAATATAGAGGCTCATAACTGGTCAAGGTTTAAAGAATACGTGGGTGGTATAGTGCTTAACCCTAACTGGGTTATCTACATAACAGCCCCTCCCCAAGGTTCTCAGACCGTTAGAGAAGAGAGGCAGGAAGATTATGGGAGCCGGGCCTGCTGCAAATGTGTCTCCCAGATGTTGACGGGACCAAGCTCATGAGCTCACAACAGCTGTGGCACCTGCACAAAACCTGATGAAGGTTTTGCTCCAGATCAAGCCAGTCAACATTCCAGCGAGCATGAAGGAGGGGCTCACGAGGCTCCACCCCCTCGGGGAGAAACTATTGGCCGCAGAAAGAGAATCAGTTTTCTTCGGGTGCTCTCAGGAGCACCCATATTCATTCATTAACAGTTTCACTTGAATTTCTTTTTGGTCAAGGTTGCCAAATGTCTTGGGAAGATCATTTGGAGTTATTCTACTCCATAGGAGTCATGAAGGGGTCAGCTTGCTTTTGGTTTAGCGCAGTGGTTCTCAGCCTTCCTAATGCTGTGACCCTTTAATACAGTTCCTCATGTTCTGGTGACCCCAACCAGAAAATTATCTTCATTGCTATTTCAAAATTATAATTTTGCTACTTTTATGAATCATAATGTAAATATATGATATGCAGGATATCTGATATGCGACCCCTGTGAAAAGGTTTTTTGACCCCAAAGGGCTCATGACCTACAGGTTGAGAACCACTGATCTAGCAGTTCTTCCTTCCAAGACCACTTAATAATAATAAACAATTATAATAAGAGCTATTATTATAATTTTGGAGACAGGGTCTCACTCTGTAATCCTGGTTGGCCTGGAACTAATTGTATAGACCAGGTTGGCCTCAGGTTCACAGAGATGGGACCACCTTTGCCTCATAAGTGCTGGAGTAAAGGTGTGTTCTGCCGTGCCCCGTACAAGGGATCGTTGAATACCCAGATGTCCACTGTGCTTCAGAAAGGCAGATACTGTTCTCATGAAAGCCTCTGCTCCATGTCAGTCACTGATCTGCCTCCAGCTACCAAGAAGGGGCCGTGATCAGAGCCTAAACCCATTCGTTCATTAGTCCAGCTAACAAAGAATAATAATTACAAAAGTTAGCTTAAAACCCATGCTAGGAGGAAGCATGGTACCCCTAAGTACCCACTGTCTGTAGTACCAGGATCCAGGGGCTGGATATCCCAGAAACCTAGGATAGAAGCAAATAGAAAAATTTCCCTAAGAGTGGAAAAACAAATTCTTCAGCAGGAAACATTCCCTAGGCAGCGTTTCCACAGTAGGCTTTAGTTTAGTTCCTCTCAACAATTCTAAGTAGCTGCCCTCTGGACATGAGAGAGGAAATGACTTCCCATGGCCAAACAGGAAGTCGAAGGTTAGAAATGGAACCCACTTCCACTGGCTCCTGAGTGCTCGCATTTGGCTACTGCTACATGAGACAGACCTCATGCTGGACGGAACAAAATGCGGTTCTGGCCTTAGAGGACCTAGTTAGTCTATGGGAAGATACAAGTACATGAACAGTCCCAAGCAGTATGGCAGGTGCTGAACTAGAAATAGCAGGCCTGCTCTGGGAATCCTCATAAAGAAGAAAAGCGCTCTCCTCAGGTGGGTTGCATTGGGGAAATGATTTTTTTTCCCAAAGTGATGTATAAGGTGGGTGTCGATGGATATGTAGGAGTTGTCTACAAGCACAAGCGTTAGCCGTGGAGGAAAGAGAACGCCTAGCTTGGGTTCTCAGCGCTATGCTAACCCACCTCCGTTTATATCACAGTCAATGCTTCCTGACCGTTCTTTCGTCCTCCCAGAGATTTTGTGGAAACAAAACAAAAAACTAACAAGGAAATTGACTTAATACCAATAATCAGCCCAGAGAATTTACATAGGCATTTTCTTTGTAGATTTTGAAATGAGTCCGGGATCTGAAGTGGAAGCCAGAAGACAAGGCTGTGTGCACTAGAGACTTGGCTGTGTAGAAACTGCTTGTAGATGGATCTAGCCATGGAGCTGTCTAGCAAGTTTCTAGGGGGAACTTTCCAGATGCAAATGTTAGCATCAGGGAGCTGTACACAGGGATAAGGCTCAGGTCTCAGAAGGACTGGCCTATGGGGTGGGGTAAGGTTCCCTTAGACTTCTAGCTATGTTAAGAGGAGAGTGGGTTGCTGTGGGAATGTTTAGCTTTGTTCCCAAGACAATGGCTCAGTATTAGTGGCAAAGAGTTTCTGTCCCATAGGAAATGCAGAACATTTGTGTTTCTATGAAGTCCCCATCATGTAGAGAGACTCCAGATCCAAAGGGATGTCCTCCAGTGAAACTTGAGGTGATGGGGGTGGAGGTGCAACCTCTTAGCAGGGAAATGGGATGTAGGATAGGCCTAGGACATGACCAGGAGCAAACAATCTTTACCACATTCAATGGAATAGTAAATACAGAAATTGTAAGACCAATGAAAGCACCGTGTGCCATCTTCCTCCAGAGCACATGGTAATTGTGAGTATGGAGAAATCCACAGCATCACACAGATTGGTATAGTGATACATGCCTTAATCCAGGCACTTGGGAGATATAGGTGGGACGATCAGAAGTTCAAGATCATCTTTGGGTATATAGGGAGTTTGGGGTCAGCCTGAGCTATGTGAGACTCTGAGGGGGAGGAGGCCAGGCAGGCAGCTGCAGCAAGAGGGACAACATGAAAGGTGGCCCTGTCAGCATAGAGTGGGACCCATCCAGGCAAATTCCGGTGCTCCAGAGTGGAGCATAAAGGTAAATGGGAAGATGGGTCCTGGAGGAGGCGGGATGAGAAGAGAACCAGTACAAAGAGTGAGAACAGTGGAAATATTGGGAAGTGTCCTTATTGCTATCTCTCAGGACCATTCTGGCCACTGTTCAAAGGATAGTTCATAGGAAGCAGTGCCAGATGGTAGGAGTGGATGCTGAAGACTGCTGCAAGCTTCCCAGGAATGGTGGTGAGGGGCAGGTGGGAAGGATTACAGGTTGGACAGTATGGTGATTTGAATGATAAATGTCCCCCAGAGGTTCTGGATTTTTAACACTCAGTCTCCAGTCGGTGATGCTGTTTGGGGAAGTGGTACAGCTGAAGGTAGTGTTGAGAGTTCATAGCCATAGCTGCTACATACACAGTCAGGAAGCAGAGAAGGATGAATGTCTCTGCTCATCCATTTTGGTTTTGTAGCCATAATTTATCCATATTTGAGATTAAAATGTGTTCCCTGGAAGCAAATAACATACATTGCTTTTATGGGTCTTATGTTTTCCGTATTTATATTAATGGATTTTCTCTCAGGAAGTAAAGCTCAAGTAAATTTTCTTCCCATAAATTACTTTGGTCATGGCATTTTATACAGATGGAAGTATTGGAGGTGGGAGCTACTTGGTTCCTGGCCACCCAGCTAGCTTAGACCCGAAATAATCACACAGAAACTGTATTAATTAAGTCACTGCTTGGCCCATTAGCTCTAGCTTATTGGCTAACTCTTACATATTAATTTAACCCATCTCCATTAATTTGTGTATTGCCACATGGCAGTGGCTTAACGGCAAAGTTTCGGCATGTCTGACTCAGGTGGTCACTCCATGGCATCTCTCTGACTCTACCTTCTTTCTCCCATCATGTATGTCGTTTAGTTTTCCCCGCCTACCTAAGTTCTTGCCTTATCAAGGCCAAGGCAGTTTATTCATTAATGGTAATCACAGCATACAGGGGGGACTCCCACATCGTGGAAGGACCAACAAGGCTTGAGGGAAAGGGGGTGCTCACCAATCCTGGGATTTTACTGGACCAATAGGTGGCATTGCTCTTTGAGGAGGAAGAGTGGAAGAGGAGATCCTCTGGAGGTTGGGTAGGGATTGTGGTGGTTAATCTTCATTGACAACTTGACTAAGTTTAGAGTCACCTAGGAGACTTTCTTCCAGGCATGTCTGTGAGGGAATTCCCAGAGATATAACTGCAGAGGAAAGACCTACCCTGAATGCGGGTACCACCATCCTGTGGGTTACAGTCCTAGACTGAATGACAAAGGCAGAAAGGATAAACCGGATACAGCAGCAAGTAGCATTCATCCACCATCTGCTTCAATGCAGATACAATGTGACCGGACAGCTAGTGATTCTGCTATTGCAATACCCCGTTTGATGCACTGTATCTCCTTAAACTGCCAGAAGAACAGTGGGGGATGGCAAACAAAACCCACAAACCCTCTTTCTCACTTAATTGCTTTTGACAGGTCATCATCGCAATGAAAAAAGGAACCAGCACATGTATGAGGATGTTTAAGTTACTGAACATAGGGGTGTGAAGCCCATGGGAATATTTTGGACTAGAGACACGTATTTTAAAGAGATTTTGTGTATGTGTGATGTTAACTACAAATAGATGATAACATGCTACCAAACAACAACCCGTTTTCCATGTAGATATTTATGACAGTCTGTATAGGGCCCCCTTGTATTTTTAATGGGATACATGATAGTCTGTTGTATAAATATACTGTTGTTTTACACATTTAAAATTATAAAGACTTTAAATATAGAAAGGTCTACAGTGTGGACCAGAGATCCACACACCTAGGCTCAGCAGACATGCTAGTCCTAGATGGTATTATTCTGCATTTGAGGAATTTGGGTGCAGGTCAACCCTGCACCTGCTCTCTGCTGTCTCTGTCCCCTCTCTTTAGTGCTAACTAATTAACATGATTTGGGGGTGCATGTTTATACTTTCTAAGCAATATTAAAGTTGCTTCTTTCAACCATATGTGTTAGGAGCATAAATGTCCTTGCACCCACAGAACTCCAGGAAAAACAGGAATGCTAAGCACCCAGGATTGTCCTTAAAATGGGAAGGACACATAACCTGTTTTTCCAGAAGGCTGGCAATTGGAGGTCATTAATAGCCTGGTGAACTGTGATATCTGTTGAGCCAGGCTGTATCAAACCCCTGCAACCAGGACTGGAGGTGGCTAGTAATCTAAATGACCCTTACATTACCCGTACAGCCAGGGCCTTCCCCAGTCTTCCACAACCAGGTGGCTAATAGCCCAAATGACCTCTGTACTATCTGTAGGACCAATATCAGGCAAGACTCTTCCTTAGGAGCTTGTTAGTACAGGTAGCCTAACTCTAGAACCCATCTTCTTGGAAGAAATGACATATACTATGAATTAAGTTTTAATATAATGATTGCCTCCTTGTTCATTAGAGATTGTGTTACACCAGGAAACTGTTTTCCAAATTCTATTGTGTTTAAATATGCTGGCAATACATAGTCAGGAAGCAGACTTGGCATCAGACTCTCTAGAAGTTTGATCCAGCTTGGCAGACTAAGTCAGGCTGAACTGACTTTTCATTCTCACCTCTTTGTGGATTGTTTTCCTGCCTGTCATGACACCTGCAGGGACTTCCTCACATGTGTAATATAATTTTTAAAAATTTCCCTACATTGGGGGGCTGGCAAGATGGCTCAGTGGCTAAGGCACCTGCTACCAAGAATGATGACCTGAATTTCATCCCCTGTACCCACAAAGTGACTGGCTAAAACTCACAAAGTACCCTCAGACCCTTCCACATGGTACTCAGGAGGCATACACACACACACACACACTCACACATACACTCACACACACACTCACACATACACACTCACACATACACGTAGGCATAATTTTCTGTCCCACCAGTCAGTCCCAAATAACCACAAAGAGACTTATTATTATTATATGATTATTATAAATGTTCAGTTGCTAGCTTAGGCTTGTTGCTAACTAGCTATTACAACTAAAATTAATTCACATAGCTTATGTATGTTCTATACATGGCTCGGTACCATTCTTTAATATGTCATGTTCATCTTCCTTCTCCGAGTCTCATTTCAACTCTGCCCTTCTTCATCCCAGAGCTTCTCCCTGTCCGCAAGTCCCTTGTTCACAGTCTTTTGCAATCCACTCTCTTCATTCACCATGGTTACCCATCTTTAAAAGAGTAAGTGGAAAGATGGCTCAGCAGTTAAGAGCATTGACTGCTCTTCCAGAGGACCCACGTTCAATTCCCTGCACCCACATGGTGATTCATAACTCTATAACCTCAGCCCCATGGATCCAAAGCCCTATTCTGACCTGGTGCCCTCATGGTGCAGACATACTCGCAGGCAAAACCCCATACACATAAAATAAAATAATACAAATAAATCTTTAAAAAATAAAAAGAGTAAGCACTCTTGTGATGGCAGCTGTAATTGTATGGTTGACCCATATCACCACAAAGAAGACAGGATGGTCTGCACAAATGAGACCTCAGGGATGTAGCCTGGAGTAGTCATTCACCGGGCACCCTCCCTGAACACTGGGGAGAAAAACCTCTGGGTGTTGACGTCCTGACCTAGCCCTGGAATGCTGGCTCTGGCTATGACAGCAACACCTCAGCCTCTGGCAGAGCAGGTGTTATATAAGGTTACGTCATGGTTCGAAGGTACTGGAAGCTGCTTTGTCATCATCACATTGGTTCACAGGAGAAAGGGGTGCTGCGGGACGAGGGGCACGGAGGAGCGCTGCGAGGATGGAGCACCCCACTGCCCTTTTCTATTGCTTGTCATGCCTTGACTCCGGGGCCTCTTCCATCAAACAGGCCTTTCCTCCTCTGCTTCTTTTCTTTTTTATGTTCACCCAGAACCTCTTTAGAGGAAGGCGGAGGAGAAG
>JAQHUG010000133.1:2111118-2194387 GCA_028555095.1 Dicrostonyx torquatus
AAAAAATGATTTAGGTATAAAACTTTGAACTCATCAGGGTAAGATAGAGTAATTTCTCCAAATTTGCAAATACAAATGGACTGGACATTATAAATGACATTCTTACTTGATCATTGTTCTTAGTGTTTATGGTTTTACTGTATTAAAATTAAAACTTTCCCTTTTTGTTTAGACAAAAGGGGAAATGTTATGGGATATTTTTACTCTGTGTAAAGATGTATTGCTGTGATTGGTGTAATAAATAGCTAGGCAGGAGAGAATGGTGGGACTTCCAGGGAGAGAGGACTCGGGGAAGAAACAAAGCACATTTGCCAGTGAGACACAGGGGAAGCGGACATGCAGCACTGAGATGAGGTAGCAAGCCATACAGCAGAACATAGACTTAAAAATATGGGTTAATTTAAGTTGTAAGAGCCAGCTGGTAAAAAGCCTAAGCTAAAGGCCAAACTTTCATAATTAACAACAAGTCTCCATGTCATTATTAGTGAGTTGGGAGCCCAAAGAAAAGTCTGACTATACACAAGATCACACCTTCCACAGGTAGCTTGCACCCAGGGATTATCCCACTTGGACACACAAAATCCAACCACTCCTTTCAATTTGAGACATAATCAGTGTCTTAGAGTTTCTATTTCTATGAGAAGACATAATGACCATGGCACCTCTTATAAAGGGAAAACATTTAATTGGGGTGGCTTACAGTTTCAAAGGTTTAGTCCATTATCAAATTGGGATATAGTGCTGGAGAAGGAGCTGAGAGTCCTACGTCTTGACCTGCAGATAACAAGAAGTGGTCTCAATGTGACATAAGTAAAGTTTGAGCAAAGGAGACCCCAAAGTCCACCCCCATAGTGATATACTTCCTCCAAAAAGGCCACACCTACTCCAACAAAGTCACACCTCCTAATAGTGCCACTCCCTATGAGTTTATGGGGGACAATTACATTCAAACTACCACATTCCACTCCCTGGCCCCCATAAGCTTGTAATAATATCATAATGCAGAATGCATTTAGTCCAACTTCAAAAGTCTCCATCACAGTCTTAACAATGTGTAAAAATCAAAGGTTCAAACTCTGCTGAGATTCATGGAATCTCTTAACTGTAATCCCATGTAAAATCAAAATAAAAAAGTAGATCATATACTTCCAACATATAATGGCACAGGATATACATTATCATTCCAAAACTCAGGGAAGGGAGCATAGTAAGAAAATATTGGATCAAGGCAAACTCACATGTTTGATGTTGAAATGCTCTTCAGATCTCCAATGCCTTTCAGCTTTGTTGACTGCAACAAACTTTCCTCAATGGCCTTTCTAGGCCTCCATTCAGGGACACCCGGACACACGCCTGGCCTCAGCAGCTCCTTGATGCTAAAGCCAGAACTGTCAAGTTCTGCTGCTGGCTGGGGCTGGAACAGGGTCTGCTCATTCACTCACATCCTTTCCCACCAGCTTTCTGTTTTCCATGCTTTCCTTCACTGCCTAAGCCTTACTGTTCTGGAACTTTCTGTATAGACCAGGCTGCCCGCAAACTCAGAAATCTGCTGGCCTCTGCCTTCTCAGTGCTGGGATTAAAGGTGTGCCCCGTCACACCTGGCTCTAAGCTTTTCTTTAATTCTTTTTTGCAAGTTGGAAACTTAGCTGATTGGGATCTTTCCCTGAGGTCACCACTCTCTTTATTCCATTTCTTTTTTTTTCTTTTAATGTTTATCGATTCTTTGTGGATTTTACATCACGAATCCTGAGTCCCCTTATCTCCCTGTCTTCCTTCTGCCCTTGCAAAGTGCCCCCCCAAACAAAACAAAATATAAAAGAAAAAGCAAGAACCAAACCAACCAACCAACCAACCAACCAACCAACCAAACAAACAAACAAACAAAAACAATTAAAGGAGAAGACTCTCATCGTGGGAGCTGTTGTGTGGCTCTGTGAGTAACACAGTGTACCCTTTAGTCCATACATCTTTACTTGTAAGTGTTCACTGCTATGAGTCATGGGTCTAGTTCGAGGCCTCTTGGCTTCTGCTACACTATCGATAAGGGACTTTCACTGGGATTCCTCTTGGATATCCTGTTGTCCTGTGTCATAGAGATCCAGTTTTGAATCTGCAGGTCCAGTCACTTTACAAGTTCCAACCATAAATGAGGCAGATGTTGGGGTGGGCCGACTCAGCCTTGGTTCTGGGCTTAGCCGGCTTGGTCAACCCATCAGTTGGTGAGCTCTCCAGCACTACCTGAGCTAGCTTACCCAATGCAGCCTGCAACAAGGGGTGGAGCCAGTTCTGCTCTCAGGCCCCTGGGTCTAGCTCACACCACACTCACAGCACCAGGGCCAACTCCACCATTTTGGCCCAGCGATGCGCAGGGCCACCTCTCCCAGTTGTTGCAGGGGGAATATAGGGAAGGGGTGGCAGGTCCGCTTTCCTGCTCTCACACCCTCAGTTCCGGCTCCCCTGCATGCCTGCCAACAGGGTCAGGTCTAGTGTGCTGCCCAAGTGGGGTGCAGGGCCCACTCTCCTGAGTGCAGCAGCTGGTGAGGGGCAGGGCACTTCTCCCACTTTCATGACATGAGGTCACTTTTCTTGCCTGCTGTAGGTGGCAAAGGAGGGAGAAGGGCATCTTTCCCTCAGCCATGCTACCACATGGCGACAAAGTGTGTGTGTGCGTGTGTGCGTGCTGCCCAGGTGAGGTTCAGGGCCTGCTCCCAAGTTCTACAGCCAGTGAGGGGCAGTGCCAGCTTTCCCACTCTCAAGAGCTCAGGCTATGCTCTCCCACCTGCCACAGGGCATGAGGGGTGGAGGGAAGGGGGAGTTCTCTCCTCCTTTGCCCACACTACCATATGGCAGATGAGGGGTGGGACCAGATCTCCTACCCACATTCTTGGGGCTGATCACCTGCATCCGCATCAGTAGGGTCAGCCCTAGTGTACTGCCCAGATAAGGTGCAGGGCCCACTCTCCTGAGTGCCACAGCTGGAGAGGGGGCAGTGTCAACTCTCCCACTCTTGTGATCCTGGGACCAGCTTTACCTGCTGGTCCCACCCAGTAGGTGGCAAGGGGTAAGGGGCGTGGGAGGTATCTCTCCCTCACCACCACACGACTGACAGTGGGGCTAGCTTTCCCACTCTGGCTCACCTGCACTCCTGCCAATGGGGACAGCTCTACTGTTCTGCCCAGGGGAGGTGCAAGGCCAGTTCTGCTTCGTGCCACAGTCAGTGAAGAGTGGGGCCAACTCTGTTCAGCCCCATTCTTCCAGCCTTTAGTGATGACAGGAACCATTGACATCAACCCAGGCCCAAACAGTACTATGGCCCCTGGTGGCCGTGCATGTCACCCAGGTCTGTATAGGCCCAGTAGTGGCACAGCCCTTGGATACCACCATGGCCACAAGTCCAGATCCTGGGCATCCATATGGCCTTTGGTGGTAACACAGGCCACAGACATCAACACAGACTCAGGCTGCAGTAGGACCACACTCCTAGACATGGTCCTTGGTAGCAGCCCAGGCCCAGATGTCATCATGGCCTTTCTTGGCATTATAGGTCACCCATACAGGCATGGCCCTAGTGGCAGTGTGGACCCTGAATGCCAACATGTTCCCAGGCATCTGCTTGACCTTCGATGATATCAGGAGTCAACACAGACCATAGCTGTGGTAGGGCCACAAACCCAGACATGGCCCTTGGACACAGTTTAAGTACAGATGGCACCATGGCCCTGTGTGGCAGCACAGGCTACCCAATTCTGTATGGCCCCAGTGGCAGCCTGACCCTCAAATATGGCTCTGCCATATAGTTGGGTATCTGCTCCAACTATAAGCCTCTGCATGGCCCTCAGTGGTGACAGGAGGCACAGACCACTACAGGTACCCCTCAGTTGTGTCAGGGCCTCAGATCAACAGCCCAGGCTCAGACATCAGCTTTGACTCAGGTGGCAAGCAAGCCATTCATGTCAGCCTATTCGTCACCAACCTTTTCTTTTCAGATCCACCTTTCTCCCCAGCCTGTGAATGATTGTGCCTTCCTCCCCCATTTCCCCACCCTACACTCGCTCGCCATAATGGTGCTCAACCGCCTGGCACCATTTGTGGCTGTGTCTTCCTGTCCAAGCCAAAAGGTCTGTTGCTGTTCTCCTCTTGTGTGCCCAGGCCTAGAAACACTGGGCCTCCATTTCCTAATCTCCCTGAACTTAGTTTCATTTCACTTCCTGGAGCTCTCTTTTCTCCTCAAATTGTACATTTTGTATTTTTCCTTGCTCAGTTTGTTCCTTTACATTATAAATTGGTGTAAGAGTGATGAATAATACCCACACAACAGAGTCAATACTAATCTTTGAGAGTGTCCATGTCAATGGAATTAATCCGAATCTCTTCATTTTAGCCTCAGGCTGGCTTTTCAGACAAGGGCAAAAAGCAGTCACATTCTTCACCAAAATATCACAAGAATGATCTCCAACCACATATTAATATTCTTCTCTGGAACCTCTTGATCCCCACAGTTAATCAAATCACACTCAGGACTATTGTATTCTATAGCACGATTAATAAAAACCTAAAGAAAGAAAATGGGGTTCAACCTGAAGATCAGGAAAACAAAACAGCCAGTCATTGGCTCTTACTTCTACTTCAATCCAAAATGGTGATCCTGCCTCTAGGAATCTCAGAGTGAGACTGTGTGAGAGCTGTCCCATCCTGTCTTATATTCCTCTCTAATGCTGGGATTAAAGGCATGCACCTCTAGTTTCTATGGCAAACTACTGTGGCTACTGAGATTAAATGTGTGTGTCACCACTGCCTGGTCTGTATGGCTGATCAATGCAGCTGTTCTACTCTCTGATCTTCAGGCAAGCTTTATTTATTAAAATACAAATGAAATATCTCTACAGTCCTCCATGCTTCTACTAGCATGGCCCATTAAGCACCACTTAAAACATTCACCTGTTTTTATAATCTACAATCCCAAGGTCCATGTTCTTTTAAATAAAAGCATGATCAGGCCTGTCACAGCAGTATCCCAATACCTGCCACCAACTTCTGTCTTAGTTAGGGTTTCTATTGCTGTGAGGAGACACCATTACCATTTGGCAACTCTTATAAAGGGAAAGCATTTAATTGGGATGGCTTACAGTTTCAGAGATTCAGTACATTATCTTATTGTGAGACATGGTGATATGCAGGCGGACATGGTGCTGGAGAAGGAGCTGAGATTCCTACATCTTGACCTGTAGGTAACAGGAAGTGGTCTCAAAGTCACACTGAGTGAAGCTTGAGCAAAGGAGACCTCAAAGCTCACCTCCACAGGTCACATCTCCTATGAGCTTATGAGGGACAATTACATTTAAACTACCATCCCCAGGAAGTCACTGAAGCTTTCCAAAGGACTGCACAGTTCCCAGTCCTCTGTCTCTGTTAGCCCAGCCTTCTTCCCTTTCCTACACAGATGCCGAGGCCAAGAGGAACTGCCAAGGAACTTCCTGTGTACTGCTGCTTGAATTTGTCCCCCAGAAGATGGAGTCAGGGGTGCAACCAGCCAGAGAAGGTGTAGGCTGAGTTTAGGGAAGCTTCAGATATTGTGGGATTTGTTTCAGGGATCAACCTACACGAAGCTCGGGGACTTCAATCTTTTGCACATATTCTACAAAATGTCCAGGGCCTGTCTGAACTTGAACGAGTCTTTGTTAAATGTGTTGATAATGACAGATGACTCTTTTACTTTTGTTAAACTGTAGGCTGTGTTTTCTGTTTATTTACAATAGGAGAATAGGAAACAGAAACAGAAACATGAAATAAAAAGACAAACAACTGAAGTGGGGAAGTCAAATATCCCACCTGAGGAAACACTTTCCTTAGGAAGACTGGGACTTCCATGGTAACTGCATCCTTCCATCTTTTCTGTATGGTAAGACAGTCTTTGATGCTATCTATCTAGTCTCCTTGGGTACCCCTCACCAGCCCATCCCACTTCTTTTGCCCAAAACCCAGGTATGTTTCAGTTAGCACCATGGAAGCATTCTTGAGTTTTACATTTTGGTCCTGACTCCTTTGTTTCTGCACATTAATACATTTTATGCCCCTCATCCCATAACCAACGGCTAATTTATGTTAGAGTAAAAATTTGAACCTTCAGAAGGAAAAGAGAAAGTGGAAGTTTTTCTATATTAACATTTACTGAGCCTTATTATGTGCCAGGTTGTTATACTTTGAACCCCAAATGACCTCCATAACCTCATGTTTCAAATGCGTGTTCATTAGCCAGTGGTACTCTTTTGAGAGGCTGTGAGAGGGGAGGCCTAGCTGGCAGAACTAGATCGCTGGGGGTGATCTTTGAGAGTAATAACTAGCCATGGTTCCTGCTGCAGTGTCTCCTTCCCAGTCTGTTGTGATGTGAATAGCTTTTGTCACATGTTTCCTCACTGTGATATAACCTGTTCTGCCACGTCTTTCTCCACCATGATAGATCAAAACCATGAGCCAAATAAATCTTTCCTTCTTAAGTGTTTTTTTTTTACCAGGTATTTTGATCTCCAATGCAAAAGTAACTAATATAGAAGTGTTCAGGGATATGGGCTAACGCTATCCTATGTGCTGTAGGCAACACTTCATAGGCACTGCTTGAGGGATTTGGAAAACCACAGTACTGATAAAAAAACATGCACAGTGAAGGCCAAGCTCATGCAGATTCAGATGGGAACAAGAACGTCATTGGGAATTAGGATAGAGACCATTTGTTTTACATGCTGGAAAGATGACTCTTTTTGTTGTTGTTGTTGTTGTTGTTGTTGTTCATATACTGAGAATGTAAGTAAGATTGAATTAAAATGTTATGGGTTAGTTTGATGAAGGAAATTTCAAGACACCATAGAATTCAGTCTGTCACATAGTTACTGTTACCTGCTTTTGGCTAGGTTTATAGTAAGAATCAAAAAGAAGAGTCAAAAGATTTTTTTAAGTGCACTTTAGTCAGAAATTTATCATGTTTGAAGTGGCAGAAGAGGCCTTAGTTCTCAAAGAGATTAGCATCATTAATAAAATACCAAGGAAGTTGTACTGGGATATGCATAAAATGTATTAATGTGCAGAAACATAGTAATCATACACAAAGTATGAAACTCAAAGGAAGATTAGACAATGGTGCTTCTATAGTGCTAAGTAAAAGGAGAGTGGCCTGAGCTTCAGGAAAAAAGGTGGGCACACTATGCACGGTTAAGGAGACTAGACATACAGCATTAAGGATGGCCTTTTCATGCAGATGAAGGCCAAAGTAAACCCCCACCAGAACTACCCCTTAAATTCTGCCTACAACATGTAACACCTTAGTCCACAGCTCCAAGGTCTTCCAAATTCCTCTCACAAACCAGTTCCAAAGGCCTAAGAACCACATTGTCAGATTTAGTCACTTAACAACCCAACTCCTGGTACCAATTTTCTTAGGGAAATAGTAGGAAAAGTATCTTGAAGGCATTCCACGAATTGACAAGATCCTACCAATTGTAGACTCTAGACTTTTAACTTCAAATTCATTCGAAAGTCTTTTCTTTAGAGAAAGGATACTGCTGGGTATTCTTCTTGCACAGAGAAGCCTAATGGAGCATATTTCCAAGCTCAGTCACATAGATGCTCACAGAGGCCACTGCAGCTATGACTCAATAAGGCCCTACAATTCAAGGTGGTGGTAGAACTTGGCATTATCTGTGTGGTGCTGTTTTGATTCTTGAATTTTAAAGAATTCAAGAATCATGAGTTATGGGGGATTCCATCAAAATATTTGAGAAAAGCTTACAGTGACAGTTAATGTTTGGCAGGGAGAGATTCTCTGTAGGGCTCCTCTTAGGAAGGCCATGCATAAACAGGTGAGGGTTCTTGTGGAATATTCCTTCATAATGTGTGAAGATGAATCACTGTGATTGGTTTAATAAAGAACTGAATGGTCAATAGCTAGGCAGAAAGGCTATGTAGGACTTCTGGGGACAGAAAGATCTTGGGGAAGAAGAAAGGAAGAGTGACCAGCCAGACACAGAAGAAGCAGGACATGCAGGAGGAAAGATAAAAGCAGAAGCCACGTAACAGCACAATGATTAATAGAAATGGGCTGATTTAATTATAAGAGTTAGTTAGAAACAAGCCTGAGCTAAGGGCAAGATTTTGTAAATTATAATAAGTCTCCATGTCATTATTTGGGAGCTGGCAGGACAGAGAAAGACTTAGTACAGAGGGTGAAGCTTAATTTCAGTGGAGACCCCAGGATGATGGAGTTGCTGGGAACATGGGACATGCACAGCCAGCCTAGTAGAGAAGACAATGAAACTCAATCAGGGCCCTTTCTGCTCTGGACAGTAGATGTGGAGCTGTAGGACCTGTGTTTCTGCTGGCAAGTTTCTGTCTAGTTTTAACCCAATCTTCCCTTGCCATCATCCTGTTCCTCCTTTGGGGACGGCAATGTTTAATGTGTGCTGTGATATATTAGCAGCAAGGCACCTTGCTTTTTATTTTGTAGGGGCTCACTCCCAGCTTGGAGATTTCCTTGAGTCACAAAAGAGACAGAGCCATTTGAGCAACACTGGCAGGGTTAGGACCTAGGGGACTGTATTAGCTACTTTTCTGCTTCCTGTGACCACAAACTTGATAAGAAGCAACCTAAGGAGGAAGAATTGACTTTATCACTGTTTGAGGTGATGTGGTCCATCGTGGTGAGGAAAGCTTAGAAAGCATGAAAAGGAAAAAGGAGCAGGTGAGAAGACTGTTCATCTTTCTCAGCTTCCAGTTCAGGAGGTGCTGTCACCCCTCATTCATGGTGGCCTTTCCCTCAGCTAAACCTCTCTAAAATCCTCCGCATCCAGAGGTGTGCCTCAATCTTGTAGGTCTTTCTTGTTAAATAATATATTTATCTGTATTTTATGTGTATTGGTATTTTGCCTGTATATATGCCAGGGTGTTGGAGCCCCTGGGACAGGAGCTGTAGGCAGTTGTGAGCTGTCATGTTCATGCTGGTAATTGAACCTGAGCAGCCAGTGCTCTTAACCACTGGAGCCATCTCACCAGCGCCCCCCCTTTTTTTTTTTTTAGGTGTTTTCAAATCTAATTAAATAGACAATAAAATGCAACAATCACAGGCATGTTTGAAGTTGTACTAAATGTATTTTGCATTATGGGATGGCTGTGTTCCTTTGTAAATAAGGGAGAAATAATACAGTTTGAATCTGAGATGTCCCCTGGAACTGGAGTTCCAGATATTTGTTCCAGGGGATCTGACACCCTTTTCTGACACTCCTGTGGTACAGATACACATGTAAACAAACACTCATGCACATAAAACAAAATAAATCTAAATACTTTTTTTAAAAAAAACTTAAATCCTTTCACATATTCTCTTACTTGTATTCCTAGGGAGCCTAAGAGGCAGCCACCATTGTTATTCCAATTTTATAGATAAGAAAGGCAAGGCTTGGCCAAGTTAAGAAACTTGTATTTGGTCCAAGAGCTGTGAAACTCTTAGTCACATACACTGCAGACTCCCTGGGGACAAAGAAACTGGAGGCAATACAGAGTCTGTGGTTAACTATGGGGCCTCATGTAAGAGCCTGAGCTGCTGCAGGCAGATTGGAACTGGAAGGTCCCAGACCAGTCATTGCCTTGTAAACCAAGGCAGCACTGTGAAGGGAAGTGCCAGGCTACAGGCGAGGAAGCCCCTGGCTCAGAAGCTGCAGACAGTGGCTTCTACTCCAGCCAAGAGGAACTAGATAGACCAGTTTTTCTTGCCTTTGGAATAGTAAGTGCAGGCATAAGAGCAAATCTTAAGAGATCAAGCAGAGCTCCATCCCCGACCCCCAGTACCCACCTTTGTAGGAAACTGTGAGTGTCAAAGAGGGTAGGTGGGGGTGCTTTATGAAAAGATTGCCCTTGCAGGAGAGATTTCAGTATGCAGATCCTCCCAAGACTCTTGGTTCTTTCTCCTTTCAATCATTCACTCAACATCCATGGAGTGCCCGCCTGTCAGACGGGGCTCAAGGCCTTCCATGGAGCCCATAGGTTAGGGTAGGCCAGGCCTACTTGATCCTAGCTGACCACTGCCCTGTCTATTCTGTCTAAGCCTGGTTACCTAAACGTGGATGGTCCCATGGCTTGCACAGATATTGGTAACTGGAGTTCTTCATGATCATGGACAAAGAACAGACAGAGCATGGGAAGGTCCATTTGCCACTCAAACCCCAACTTCTCTATGTTGGAAGACTAGACTCCATATTGCCTTCTTAGTATCAAGAGTTCATTCTGATGCTGTTGGCCTAGGCCCAGGACCCTTCCTTCCTGTCTAGGGTAGGAATCATGAGATAGATAGGCAAGCTGACTCACCGCATATGTGAGAAACTCCTTCAGCTGGGAGTAGGCACTGCATGCCTGTGACGCCTCACTTCGGTGGGAGAAGCAGAATTGGGAAGACAGTGTTCGAAGACGAGTGGATTACATGGCCAGACTGGGAGGGAGGGAGAGAGGGAGGGAGGGAGAGGGGGAGAGAGGGAGGGAGGGAGAGAGGGAGGGAGGAAGAAGGATCTTAGTGACCAGCTTTCTATTACAGCCAGAGACCCAGACCAGTGCTGGTCCCAGGCTGGTGTCTTCAAGCCCTGCTCTACAAAGTTGGGGTTCTTACCTCTGCAGCCAAGGATTTCCTTTGGATCAAGTCAATCGTCTTCAAGCACAGATCAATCACAGTGAGGCAGCCGCGCTGCAGAAAGTGGCCGCGGCACGAAGCAGAGCGTGGGTTTCAGTCAAGCATCACCTCCTGGAAGCATAACTTCTGAGAAAAGCGTTTTCTGTCGTAGCTGAGAATATAGAATCTCCCACAATTTCCCAAGCAGCAGAAGGGCTATAGGAGAGAGGCTCAGACCTGTAACAAGCATGTGGCTGTCACTGGGTAGGTGAGTTCAGATCCAAGGTCACGTTTCTGCTTGACCATAAGGGAGCTGGAGGTGATCTAAACAACTCTACCCTAAAGAAATCCTATTATTTTATAGAATTTCTTTGTTTTCTTTTTATTTTTGAGACTGTGTCTCTCTACATAGCCCTGGCTGTCCTGAACTTACTCTGTAGGTCAGGCTGGCCTTGAACTCACAGAGAGAGATCCATTGGCCTGTTCTTCCCAAGCACCAAGATTAAAGGAGTAGGCCAGCAAACAAAGCTTTAGTTTGTTTTTGTTTATTTGTTTTGCTGTCATTTTTGTGACAGGGCTTCATGTAGCCCCGGCTAGCCATGAACTCTGTATGTATTCAAGGACAGCAACTGAACCCCTTCCTCCCGCCTCCGCCTGACGAGTGCTGGTGTTACAGGCTCGCATCACCATGTCTGGCAAGTTTTAAATGCAACGCTGCATCTCTCACAGGAAGCATGCACATGTGTATGTGCCTTAGTGTGCTCAGGCAACTGCAACATGGGACAGAAATGAGCACCGAGTGAACATTTGGCCAATTTTAAATCCCTGTGCTTTCTGTAAGAGAATGTGTAATCACGGGGTGTGCATAGTCTTTGGAGTAAAAGCTTCTGAACGTGGAACTAGATGGTGGGCTGGAGGCCTGGGAGTTGTCCTCTTCCTGAGGTAGTTAGAGGTTTATAAAGGCCTCGCCTCCAGCATGACGCGAAGCAGACACGCATTAGCAGCGCATCCTGAGTGACAAAATTTCTACCGAAGAACCCAAGCTTCAAACAAGGATGGGGTGACCCAGGGTTACAGAACGGGGAGACTCTGCAGACCAGAGGAACAATGCTCTCTGTTCTTCCTGCTTCAGCCCAGATACAGAGAAAAGATGCACCCCACAGTACAGCCTGCACACACTATGGCCCAGCACGTCGTGGGGAAGGCACGTGGAAAGGTCTCAGGGATAACTGCAGACAGAATTTAGACCAGACAAGCTAGTAGGCTGGTGCACTTTGGCTTCCCCTAGCTGGGAGGAACATGGGGTAAATACCAGACCCATGCGGTTGTTTTAATTATGTGCCATTGTTTTTTATTTTTTTCTGGTGTAACTATATTTATCCTCAAATTAACAGTTTTTCCTGGTTCCCCATACATTGTGGACTGGGTCATTTAAACGACAGTTTTGTTGACACGCCCCTACAGGTATTGCCAAGGACATGGCACATGTGGAAAGGCCTCATGACTATGAAAGTCGCCTGGTGCCACATGGGCAGGCAGACTGGGCCACCCCCTGGACAGTGGGCTTGGCTGAGGGTTGGATATGACATTTTTAAAAAACATACATTGTAGCTTTTCTCCCGTGGTGGAGAGGGGAGCTCTGAGAAGCACAGTGCATAAATAATTGAGAGCTACACTTTTCTTGAGGGATGACAGCTGCTGAACAGTAGCCTACGTTTGACAAAGAAGTGGAGCGTGGCAGCATCTGTAACTAGCCCTCCTTTGCTACCCGAAATCATTGTTCCTATGTACTTGGGCTGTTTCCAGTGCTCTACCTTCTAAAACCTTCTAGAATGAGATGTCCTCTTCTCTCTTAATGGGATATATAAGGAACCTTATAGCCTCCCTTGTTCATCAGCTTTCCACCTGACTGTGAGACAGATCACAATGCAGGGGATACATCAGTCCTGACCACCCTCCTGCTGGGTAGCAATGAGTTTCCATTGACTCCCTAAAGAAGGCTCAGTCTATGAGAAATACACTCCCCCAATTCCTACTTGAGAATCAACTTCAAAAACTACTCTCTGGGACTTATTTCCTCCCCTTCCCCACCTTGTTTCCTTGACTTACTGGGAAATAAGAGCATCCAAGACTCCAATACTAGGAGGAATGAAACCAAACAACCAATGGGTATTTTCTGAAATTGTTCATCTTGATACTGAGTGCCTAATCCATGCTAGCCTCTGTGTTCGGCACTAGAGACACAACAGACTCTGCCCTCATGGAACCTGTAGGTTAAAGAGACAGTCATGGTGAAAAAGTTGGTGAATGTACCAGCATTTTATTTCTAAATACAGGGTATTAAGAATAAAAGAGCTGACCAAACTGGAGTATGAGCAGAAAGCTTGACAAGGGAGAATGAACTTTAACAGAGATGGAGAAGTTGGAGATCTTGGGAGTGGGGAGGGCATGGGGATGCTGTGGTGGGTTTGGTTGCATCCTCTGAAAAATGACATGTTCAAGTCCTGACTCCTCCAGTTCCTCATAATATGACTGTCATTTGTTTTCCATTGCTACAGTGAAAAAGACAAGGCTGGGAACTTTACAAAGTGAAGGTGTTTGTTCAGCTCTGGGTTCTGGAGACTGAAAAGCATAGTGTTGGTGCCAGCTTTTCTCTAGGTATCCCATGGTAGATGGCAGGAGTGTGTGTGTGTGTGTGTGTATGTGTGTGTGTGTGTGTGTATGAGAAAGAGAGGGGGATGTCACATGATAAGCAAGAAACCAAAGAAGGAGAGACAATAGTCAATAATGACTTCTCACAGGGTCCCATATCTTAAGGACTCCGAACAGCTCTCAATGTCACTACAACAGGCATAAATTTTCCAGTTTATAGAACTTTGGGAGACATGCACACTCCATAGCAATGCACTGATTCTGAAAGAGAATTATTGCAGATATATGTTGTAGGAGGCTGCTTGTTTGTTTCCCAACTGTCCAGCAGTTCAGACCAGAAATAACCACACAGAAACTGTATCAATTAAGTCACTGCTTGGCCCATTAGCTCTAGCTTCTTATTGGCTAACTCTTACATCTTAATTTAACCCATTTCTATTAATCTGTGTATCACCACGAGACTGTGGCTTACTGGGTAAAGTTCCAGCATCTGTCTCCAGTGGGGCTACATGGTTTCTCCTGACTCCACCCTCTTTCTCCCAGCATTCAGTTTAGTTTTCCCCACCTAGTTCTACTCTGTCCTATCAACAGGCCAAGGCAGTTTCTTTATTAACCAATGGTATTCACAGCATACAAAGGGAATCCCACATCAGATATAATTAGGGAACACTGGAGCAGGGTGGGCCTCCTGCATGTAACAATAGAGAGTCCGGGAGAGTGACAGGTAACAGGAGTCCAAGACTGGAGAGATGCTCATCCAAGCCAAGGAAAGCCAGGGGTTTCTGGTCAACAGCCAAGAGCTAGGACAAAGCAAGGAAGGGTCTGCCGGCAGTGCTCAGAGGACTTGATTGCTGACTGGCAATCTCTGGAAGTCTGTGGAGTTTTGTTATAGTGACCCTAAGAATCGGCAGGGTTGAGCTGTGGTATGAAGAGGGTGAGGGAGGATGGGAAAAATCAGATCACCCCGGCTCAAGATGCTGATCTTCACCTGGAAGCACTGACGTTATATGAGGAGTTTCAGCAGGAGAGTGATGGTGTTTCCCTCACGTGGTATAACTAGTGCATGCTTGCAGTGTGGGGAAATGGGAGTAGGGAAAGGGCTGGGCTTCCCAGAAGCAGACCCTAGATAGAACTGCAACTGATAGAGCAGCCACCATCCTGCTGGGCCACCCTGGCTGATGCGACCAGGCACTGAAACTTTTATTGTGGTCAGTCACATGATACATGACATCCTAGAAGGGTGTGACAGGTTGGACCCACTACAACAGGCAATAGAACCAAGGTGATGATGACCTTGGCCAGTTCGTGCCTGTGGAGACTCAGGGATGGGGACCAGTTCAGGAGTGGGTTAGGAGCTGAGATGTGACAGGCCTTGATGGAATGAATGCTGGGAGAATGGGGGTGTTGGAGGGAAAGAGGTATCAATGTTGGCTTCCAGGTTTTGATTATGCACTACAGGGGTAAAATGGAACCCTGTAAAATAACAGACGTGAGGCTCTGGAAGATGGTGTTTTTGTGAGGGCATGGCTAATAAGAGCTAACCGGACTAGTAGGGTATAAAACCCCAAAAGAATACACATATGTACATACGTGAGAAATGGTACACATGTACACACGTACACACACGCACACACTATTATGGTTTCAAGAAGAGCTACACGTTTGTATCTCACTCTTAGAAAGACCACCTAGGAGCCAGGGAGATGGTGCACTAGGTAAGAGCCCTTGCTGTGTAAGCATGAGGACCTGAATCTGAACTTGTGTCACTAGCATCCATACAAAGAGCAGTGTTCTCATGTGTGCACACATGTTAGTGCTGGCCAGGCAAAGACAGGAGGGTTGCTGCGCTTGCTGGTCATGAGCCTAGCTGGAAATGCTTAGTTCAGATTCAGCGAGAGACCCTGTTTTAAGGGAATAAGGTGGACAGTGATAGAGGAGACTCCTGATATTCCCCTCCGGTTTCCACACACTCATCCCACACATACAGATGCCCACACATCTGTGCAACACACACACTGAAGAAAACCATGTGTTCGTCACTGTATGTTCCAGATTTTACCTTCTTCTCCCCTAATTTGAATTAGTCCCCACAACACACCTGACAAAAATAATAAGTCTAAACAAAAAGATGTGTGTAGGTATAATTATTTGCATTAGAAAGAACAAGCTTGGTTATGCCACAATAATGAACACCCCTAGACTCTTAGGGCCTTAGATTTACAAGGGCTTATTTCTTTCCTATATTACAAGTGATATTTAGGTGAATCAGACTTCATTCTGCATTTAGTCCTGGAGACCCAGCTGCAGACTTCCTAGCTTGCTGACCCCCAGTTTGTGACCCAGTTCAGGGGTACCCTTTCCAGGCTGCATGTCCAAATGATCTCCCATCAGTCCTTGTTCATGTCTCTGTTTCCTCCAGGACAGAAGGTGTTGGTACCACCCAGATGAATGACAGAGTGCTAGCCACCCAGAGCTTTCTTTTCTAGCTAGTGAAAATAGGAAGTACCTCCCCTCCTAGCTCAGGAGATTTGTGGAAGAGGAGGCAGAGCGAGTTTTAAGAGCCAGAGATGATGGCTGACAGCAAGGACTCAGTGCCCTCTGGGCATTACAGGACTGGCACACATGAACTCACAGAGACTGTGGCAGCGTGTACAGGGCCGGCACGGGTTCAAGACAGAGTCCCAGCCCTGAGAGGGGGAAGAGGATATGAGCTCCCACCTTTAACCAAGAAGTGAGCTCCAGTTGTTATCTGCTTGCAAAGGAAAACTTAGTTTTCTTCATGGAGTGTCACTGGGTGTATAAACCATACTTAAGGGCAGACCCCATGCCCAGTAGTAGGCAGTCAACACAAAAGAAACTCAGTTTGCTTCATGATGCTTTGTTTGGGCATTATTATGTCTTACTGATATTTTTCTTGTATATTAATGGTTTGTGATTTTATGGGTTTGTGTGTGTGTGTGTAAATGTGTGTGTATGTATGTGTGTCTCTTTCTTGTACTCTTTCTTTTTAAATTTTAATTTTTTTAATTCTGGGTTTTTTGTTTTGTTTGCTTCTTTGTTTTCTAGAGAGAGAGAGAGAGAAAGAAGTCATGGGATGGGCAAGTGGGGAGATGGGGAGGATATCTGGGAGAAGTTCAGGGAGAGGAAACTGTAGTAAGAATATCGTATATATGAAAAAAACATTTTCTTTTTTTTTTTACTCTGTATGTTTTTTTGGGACTTCTTTCTTTTTTTGAAAAAAAAACATTTTCAATAAAAACAATCAAAATTAATGTGCAAAGCAATATCAGTAGGTGCAGGGCTCTTTATTCAGGCTCTGGCCTTTGTTTTTGGTTTCTTGAGGTAGGGTATCTTATGTCACTAACTCTGGTCTCAAACTCACAATCCTCCTGCCTCAGCCTTCTAAGTGCTAGGATGCTAGACATTCATCTCTATGCCCAGCTCCAACCAGGGTTTGGAAGCAATTATCAGTCTGGATAGCTTTTTTTTTCCAAATAAAAAATTTCAAAATAAACTACCATACAGTGTACTACGAAGCTACAGAGGATGGCTAACAGAGGTGACTTGCTTTTTAAGTCTAGGTGCGGGCTTACTAGAAAGCTGAAGAGGGCTATGTGTGACCTTGAGTAGTAAGGCTCTAAAAATTCCCAGTGGTGTCCCAGACTCTATTCACAGGCACGTGTTCTTCCCACAGATCTCAGAAGCGAGATGATTTTCATGAGATTTCAAAGGAGGAGGTATGACTGACATCTTTATCATGCCAGATATAGCGATTCCAACAGGCCTAGGAAAACATAGCCCAGGGAGACCAATGCTCTGAGAGAACTTCCCCAGGGGAAGGAAGAGGTGCTGTCCTCTCAAGGCTGTCTTCCCAAAAGTTTTGTGCTCTCCAGGGTCCCACATTGCCACCAGCAGCTGCCCAGAGGCAAGCTCACCCATGGGGAGACGGGTCTCAGCTTCAGCACCCACATTGCTTGTAATCAGATTAGTGTTGTAAATAGGGGAGAGGTGTGGGTTATGTTCCCCAGCCGCCAGCCGCTGGCCCACTCAGCCGCTAGTTGCTTGCTTATGCCCGAAATAACCATATGAGAACTGTATTAATTCAAATACTGCCTTGCCTATTATCTCTAGCCTTTTCTTGGCTACCTCTCACATCTAAACTAACCCATTATAAAAGTCTGTATGTCACCACAAGGTGGTGATCTTACCGGACTGTGCTAACATACATCCATCTGCGGCGGGAGCTTCATGGCGACTGGCTCTGACCCAGTCTTCTTTCCAGCGTCCTCTTCTCTTTTCCCCACCTATCTAAGTCCTGCCCTATCAAATGGCCCAGGCAGCTTTTTTATTTAACCAATCAAAGCACAGAAATAAAGATGGACCCTCCTACAGATTAGGTCTGAATCATTGCCTGATCTGAATCTCTGGAGATAAACATCGCAGGTAAGCTTATGGTTTGCTTTGGTTTAGGGATGAATGTGCTGGATTGGGTGCCCCTTTCAGGCCCCACCCTACTCTACCCAGAGCCTGCAGGCTACACAGAGGTGCCATGTCAAGTTTTCCACTCTTAAGATGACAGAATACTTTGCCTTGCTAGATGTAGTTTTAAAAGATAGCCAAGGCTCCATCAGATTTGAGTTTCTGGATGCCAGTGACCAAATGATATATCTTCAAAAATGTTATTACATTTTATCTATTTATTTAATGCATTCACGTGTGCATATGTCCTAACATGTTTGGAGGACATGGGACAACTTCCACCATGTGGATTCTGGGATCAAACTCAGATTGCCAGGCTTAGCAGCAAGCACCTTTACCTACTGAGCCATTTCGTTATCCCAAGTGGTATAACTTTTAAAAACTGATTAAGCTTCTAAGAGTCAAAAGGCTTTTTGATGTTGTAATCAAATGCAGTCAGGTTGGAGATGTGACTCAGGGGTCAGCATTTGCCTGGCATGTGGAAGGTGCTGGATTTGATCCCCAGTAATGAAAAAGTTAGGAAGCAAATTATTTGGGTGATCTGGGCTAGTGGAGAACACGAGCATCCCTTTGAGTTCCTATGGATGAATGCTAAGGAATTCTTTCTGTGTAAGTCACATTTCAGAGAAAGGGAGAAAAGCAGAGAGAGACTTCTGATGAAGAGATGGAATGGAGATGGAATAAGAGGGATGTATACACTCCCTGCTTGGAAGACCTAAGAAAAGACAAAATCCATAAATCCATAAAGGAATAGCTTTGAAGACACAGATAATGGACAATGGGAGAAAGAGAAGCAAGATGTTCCAGGCTTAGGGTCATGTGAACTTTCCTAGCCACGGCTCAGCTTAGGGGGAAACAGAGCTGAGGAGACAGAGGAGAAACCAAGGGGACAAGGGCAGCTGAAGTGTGTAGGGCAGGGATGAGGACAAGGAAGAGGGAGATGCTGGAGAGAAAAGCCCTGCGCCCTTCAGGTCTCAGGTGTTGAGCAGGAAAGATGGGCACACACTTCTGAGAAAAAGACCCCCAGCCTTGAGGAAGGATATCCAAAGTGCTCAGTGGAATGGCTCCCACTGTGCACTGTCCCGTTCCAACAGCTCTGCAGGAGGAAGGAATAATTCACAGGGCAGTGAGCAGACTGTTCAAGGTGTTGCCACAGTGGCAAGTAATCAACCCAGTGCAGTGCGTTACTCTGGACCCATCTAATGAGTTGCAGAGGGAAGACCCAAAAAGATCCAACTGTTTCCAAAGAACAAACTCAGCTTTAAAATGCTCTTAGCAGGGAGCATTTGTTCTCACAGAGGACCCGAGTTCAGTTCCCAGCACAGAAACTCACAACCATCTGTAACTTCAACTCAAGGAAATCCATAATGGTCCTCTGGTACATTCACACATGTGGTACACACACACACACACACACACACACACACATGTGCATAGACACCCACATACACATGCATAAACACACACACACACACACGGGGGGGGGACACGGATACACATGGTACATACAAAAGTTTGAGCACTACTAGCTAAATGAATTAAGTTCCTTTGTTCTTTCATTCTAAAGACTTCTCATAATTATTTCCTCCTTCCAAGTACATAGGATTATATGTGAAACTGTTTCCTGGTCCCAACACCTCCTAAATGGGTTCAGTTAGGGTCTTTCAATGCATACAGTATTTTTAATCTAATTTAGCAGCATAAAAATTCAAGGCTGATTCTTATATCTCTCATACTCTCCTTTAAAATCTCTCTTGCAATGAAACCAGAATTTCATATAGAAGGTTTTCAATAAATAATAGCTTAGATTTTTTTTAATAAAAAAGACTTCGACTTAAGTCTTTGTATACAACATGTTGCAAATGCCTGCATGAAGGACGCTTCCTTCCTCCTGTGCCCAGCATATGCGGGGCTGTGGGCATAAATACCCAGGCTAGCCTTTGCTTTCTGAACATCCAGAGGCTCTACTTAGAGTATGCAAGTCCATGGAGCCCCTGGACCTCAGCAGAGCTCACGTAATGGTGTCATGTTACGGTCTATGATCATGACCAATATAGGCACACCATAGCCTATGAAATGGAGCAGGCCAGAGTCTCTGCCATACAAGCAAATCCATTTCCCTTACCCTGGTCAGAAAAGGTGGCCATTCCTCATCCCCTGAGAGAATTGCTCTTCCTGGGTTCCATGAGGATCCTGAAGACAGACTTTCAAGAAAGCATTTGGGTTACTGTGGGCAAATTTCCACTCCCTGTAACAAAAAAGGGATACTCATTAACAGCTGGAAGAAGACAATAGCATCCTTCCGGTTGGTGAGGTGGTTTCTGCCGCACAGGCTGGCTCAGATATGGGGTGTGCATGATGGCCCTCCAGGGAAGGCAGGAAGCCTGGAGCCAGTTCAGAGCTAGCTATTCATGAGGCCAGCCGAGGTGGCAGGCTGAGAGACAGCTGCCGTTGGAAGCTGAGTGTCTGCCTGCAATATGTGAATACACCTGACCACTGCGGTTCACCTGCAAGAACCTTGACTAAGACAGGAATCTGGCTTCCTGGAAACCCTGAACGCAATTAGCTGCAATTCCACCCTGAGAAGCACACCCCCAGCGGCAGGCAGTGCACATCACTGTTGGTCTATGAAACAAAGGAATTTACCCCAGACATATCATTTATTTGCATAAACTGCTTTTGGGCACATATTATGGAGTGCCCCTGTCTCTACCCAGTCATAATACAAACTCATATTACCATTGCTGGAGACAAAGACCCAGTCTTTAAAATGTCAAAAACAAAACAAAAAACAAAAAACGTGGTGTTGTGGGCAGTTCTTGATTTCATATGTCACACATCTACACACCAACTAGACTTTGGGGGAAATAAGGAGGGAAGGAGATTGTCTGCAGGGTCCAGTGGACTGGGTGGGTCTCCATGTAGAGACAGACAAGGGCCAGCAGCAGCGACGGCGGCAGCGACGGCGGCAGCGGGATCCCACTCCTCCAACCTCTGCTGGACCCTCAGTTATTCATTCCTAAATTGACTTTTGGTGCTTAGGTACTACTAGAGGCTCTGGGGGACAAAGCAACACACAAGACAGATGGCAGAGTTTCCATTTCAGGAGGAATTACAGAAAATCGAAACGCATCAAGTACAAATGTAACACAATTTCGGATGTCAATAAGCACCCCCACCACCCAAAAAAAAAAAAAAAAAAAAAAAAAACAGAAAGAAACCACGTATGGTTTATATTCTCAGTCAGTGGGCCCATAAGTGTCTGCGATGTCACCATGCTTCCTCATCTGCTCTTTATATGCACTCACTGCTCCTCCTTTGACTGCAGTGCTATATACCAAAAGCCCACAATAGAAATCGTGAGGATTGGAACTCTGGATGGAAAGCGAGCCATGCATGGGGCGGGGCGGCATATTACACACTCCAGCCGAAATCAGCGGCAAGAATGCTGGGTAAAGATCAGAGAAATGAGCCAGAAGGGCCCAGGAATGTGAGGCCAGCCAGGGCAGGAATGATGGTGGCCCTGTAGGGAGCCAGCTCTGCCAACTCCAGGAACAGTAAGTGGGGGACAAGAATGGGGCCCAGTGAGAGGGGAACTGGAAATAAGGAAGTGAGTGAGGAAGGCTCTCATCTTGAAAACACTCTGTGGCTGTTGCTCTGTGACCAGAAGTGACTCTTGTTTTGAAAGGGCACTTCACCTTTTACAGCCAAGGAAAAATTCAGCTGCTCCTTTAATCTCCACCCCTCTCCTTGGGCTCACAGGGCTTTCTATGGGTATGCCAAAACCCTTCTGTCCAGATTCAGCAGCTGCTCACAGCAACCCAGCTTTGGTTAGTGTTGGGTGAAAGGGGCAGGTGGTGTGAGGCCTGCACTTTGTATAGCTTTTACTGGTAACGGTTAAACCCACATAGCCAACAAGGGTCAAGTTCAAATAGTCCATGGAGTCACCTTCTGGTCACTTGATTTATATTGTGTCAGATTTTCTCCTTAATTGAGTAAACAACTCCGATCTTCTCAGCTTCCCTCAGCCTGACTTTCCACTTCTGTCTGGGGCTCGTGATGGAGGAAGCAGAAAGGCTGTTGCTTCGCCAATTCACCTGCCATCTTGCCCAGCGGGAGCATCCCATCTGTTCTCCATTTTTTTCCCAGCAGGAAGTCTTCAATTAGGTTTACTTCTAATGTGTTTAAAGTTATAGAAATGATTCATGGATTTTTTCCTGACTTGGAATTAAAACCAGATTATTATTAAATAACAAAATCATATTTAAATAATATTTTATGGGCTGGTGAGATTGAGTGGGTAAGTTTTCTGTGTACACTGAGCTTGATCTCCAGGTCTCACTAGGGAAGAAGCTATGCAGACACACAGACACACATACACACAGACTCACAGACATACACACATTTACACACAGAGATACGAGACACAGACACACAGATACATACATACTACACATTGACACACAGACACACACACACACACACTGTAAATTTGGCAAAAAGATAAGTAATAGACACCTTTTAAACATCAGAGGGCTGTAGATGTAGCTTAATTGACTGAGTGCTCACTGACACTCACGAAGCCCTGAGTTCAATTCCCAGTACTACATAAATCCAAAAGTGGTGACACCTGCCTGTAATTCCAGCACTCAGAAGGTAGAGGTAAGAGGATCTCTATGAGTGCAAGGACAGTCTAATCTAAATATCAAGTTCCATGCCAGCCAAGAACTACACAATGAGGTGAGAAAGAGGAGGAGGAGGATATTTGGCTGTGTGTTAAATTGGAGGCCAGCCTGGGTTACATGGGATCCTGACTATAAGTGAATGGAAAAAATAAGGCAGACTCATTTAAGAACGAGTGTTAACACGTAAGTGCCAAATCATAAACCACAAAAGAAAAATAGATAAATTGATTGAAAATTTAAATTTCTTTGATGTAAATGTTAAGACCAAGAAAGTAAAACTGTAACTCAGAGAGTGGGAGAAAATATTCACGAAGCGTATAACTGGTGAGAGAGCTGCACCAGAACACATCAGGAATTTTACAACTCACCAGAAGGCAAATAATTCCACTAAAAATTAGGCAAAGGGGGCTGGAGAGTAGCTTGGTGGAAGAGAGCTCATCTAGCATGCACGAGGTCCTAGGTTCAATGCCAAGCACCAGCCAGCCAGTCAGCAACAATAACGGGCAAAGGATAATGATAAACACTTTTGCAGAGGAAATATACAAGTAAATGGTCCATAAGCGTATAAAATGTTCAGTATTAATCCTCAGAGAAATGCAAATCAAAACCTCGGTGATATACTGTAACTTCTGACTCCCTAGACTGAGAATGGCCAAGGGTAGATTAACCAGCGCCTGGAGAAGGGAGGAAGTAAGCCTGGAGTGATGGTGCACATCTTTCATCCCAGCACTCAGGTGGCAGAGGCAGGAGGATCTCTGTGTCTCCGTGAATAAGCCTGGCTTACACAGTGTATTCTATATCAACCAGTACTATGTAAGACCCTGTCCAAAAATTAACTAATGAATTAAAATGAAAAAATAAACACCAGATATTGTATATATGATAAAGTCAAAACTGCAGGTCCAGAGCAGGAAAATATTTTTTAAGAATAAAAATAAGTAGAAGGAGGAAATGTTCTAAGATTAGATTGTGGTGATGGCTATGCCATCTTGGGAACATCTTGTATAAACGCTCAACTGTGTATTTTAAGTGGGTAAATTGTGTAGCATGTGAATTGTATCTTAATAAAGATGCTTTGTTTTGTTTTTTAAGTGCTCCAATGATCCAGAACAGACCCTGAAAAGTAACTCTTGGATTTTTTGGCATCAACGGAAGGTCAGGCAGAGGAAACTTCCTGACTGGAAATGCAATGAGCCTTACTCTAGTCACAGATCAGCCTTCCCAGGCAGTCCTCGATGTAATCTTTACGCTGAGCTGAACACTTTCCCGTTGGCCTCAGGAAATCTCTCCACTCTCCTCAGGTTCCAGGAGGCAAGCATCACTGTGCAAGTCTCAGAGCTGAGGGAACGGGGTTCAGAGAGTTTAGGGGTGGGTGAGACGATCTGAGCGTCATTACCAGAGCTGGAAGGCTTCGTCCGCCTGCCTCCAAAGCCGTCGCTCCCCGAAGTCTGGGAGGACAGGGACCGTGTTCAGGCTTGCTTGCTGAGACACCTTCACTGCCTGCCAGGGTGGCAGGGCAGATGAATGAGTAACAGGATACCACGCTTTGAACTCTGCAATTGAATGCTGCAAAGCATGGTTCTTCCGACAAAAAGGAAGGTTCTAGAAGGATGACTTAGAGGGAGGTGCATGCTGAGTTGCTGTCTGGGTGGGTATTGGTTAGAGGCTCTTGTCTCCAAAAGTCCCACTGACTTGATCCCACTCCAGGTCAAGGTCACATGTCTGAGACTGTATCAGAACAGGCAGTGACCCATTTCTCAGGAGCCCCCATATCATCCCAGGCCAGTCCTAACCCTGACATCTTGAATTTTGTTAGCACTGTACCTGATAGAAGCTACATGTCCCTAGGCTGAGGCCTTCCTCAGCAGTCTGTGCTAATCCGGGTCCTGTCAGGTGTCACACAGTTGACAATCAATAAAGCTCTTGTTGTGTGGGCATAAGGACCCGAATTTGTTCCCCAGCACCCATGTAAAAAGCTGGATGTGGCAGACTCCCCTGCAATCCCAGCCCTCGGGATGGACACAGGAGGAACTCAGGGGCTGCTGGCTAGTCGATCTAGCAAAACCAGCACACTCAAGGTTCAGAAAGAGACCCTGCCTCAATGGAGAGCAGTTGAGAAAGATGCTGATACTGTTCTCTGGTCTCCACACCTACCTGTATGCATGTGCACATACATCTGCCCATGTACATAATGATGTCACGTAGTCCCACGAAGGAGTCTCACACAGTGGTTGTCATTGATGGCCTGAGCAGACAGCAAGGGCTGTTTCCTAAGCGCTTCTGCCCAGCACGCTGAGGTGGCTGCTAGCTGAGTTTGGCCGGTTGTATTTCAGATGGGTAGAGCTAAGGGATCGAAGATGTTCCAGTGCTTTTGCTGAGATTCCTACTTCTCCTTGGACCAGAAATTAGAGGATTTGGAATCATAGCAACCTAAATAAATGCTTCTGCCATTGACCCTGGTGTCCTCTCTTAGCCCAAGCTCTTCATCAACCAATGAGAGTCTCAAAATGCTCTGTATGAGGCGCAACAAAAAAACCAAGGCCACAGCCAACCATGGAACTCGAATCAATGGCTGAATGAACTCGTGCTATAGAGAAGAGATATGTGAGCTACAGACAGAACCCTGCCTGGCACCACTGAACCTTTCTGTAGGACGCTGGCTAGGAATGAGACAGACATAGGTGAGGCCACAGCTCCCATTAGTCAGGGCAAGGCGTGCACTGCACACCCAGCAGAAGGGTTAGCTTTGAAAGAGTCTTGCAACCCCACAGAGCCTGGATCCAGGGGGCTTCTGGGACATCAGAGACGCTGCTTAGGTAAGCATCCTTGACCAGGCTCCCACTTTATAACCCAGGCTGCACTGGGGCCACACCAAGAAGGGTTTGAGTTTTTGTTTCTTTGGTCACAAGGATCAGAAAGATTTCTCTAGCACAGTGCTCTCAACCTCCCTAATGTTGTGACCCTTTAATACAATCCCTCATGTTGTGGTGACCCCCAGCCATAAATTATTTTCACTGCTATTTCTTAACTATAATTTTGCCACTGTTATGAATTGTAATGAAAATATATGATATGTGACCCTCTTGAATGGGTTGTTTTACCCCCGAAAGGGTCTAGGCCAACAGGTTGAGAACTTCCACTCTAGAGGATTAGCCCAGCAGGGATGGGAGGCTTTGGGAGGGTAGTGGTTAGAAATAAGGATCCAAGCTTGACACACACACACACACACACACACACACACACACACACACACTTCTTGCACACGCACACCACACACTGCACACACATTGTACACATATACAGCACAACACAACACACACACTGCACACACACCATACACACATACACATCTCACACACACACACACACACACACTACATGTACACACACCCCACATACATCCCACACATACACAAACCACACACACCACACATATACATACTACATACACACACTGCTATTTGACCCCGGCCACCCTTGTCATTTCTGTGTGACCTTCAATTGCAATCTGGTGTCCAGATCCTCATGACTGTAGGTTCCCTTTCCCCTCACTCCCTACCCAACTTCATTGAAGTGATCTAGATAACAAAAAGTATAGTAACTTAAAGTGTCCAAAATGCTTTTTAATTTATGTATATGGTATGAAATTATTGCTGTTATCAAGCCAATGAACCTAACCGTCAGCCCACACAGCAACCTTCTTCTGCGTCTGCTTTCAGTAAATGTCAACCATACAACGCAGCGCTGATAGCTACAGTCTGTGCAGCTTCAGAGCATACTGGTTCTGCATCCCTGAGACTTTGGACCCTTAGACTTACATCCTCCTATCACCTATGCCTCTTACATGCACCACTAGCATTCATGAGCTTTTCTGTTGTTGTTTCTGGTTTTTTTTTTTCTTTTTAGGTTCTACATAAGAGTGAGATCACAGGCTATTCACTTTTCTGTGTGCAGCTTATTGCCCTTAACACAATATTCTCTTGGCGCAATCATGCTGTTACAAAAAGCAGGACATCGTTTTTAAAGACTGAAAGGTTCCTCTCTGTATATGTATGTGTGTGCTTGTCCAATGGCCCCTCCCAGGCTTAGCAACTTCCCAACGATAAAAGATCAACATCTGTTCAGAAGAAATCGTATTTGACATTCTGAGTTCTGATCTTGTCCCCAGCTAGTGATATGTGGCACAATCTTCAGTAACAGAGAGCCACAGCTTCCAGTCAGTCACAGGGGGATGCTAGCCCTCCACAGTGCACTGTGTGGATGAGTGGCTGGCAGGTCTATCTAACACATTATTGGTCTATCTAGCACATATTATCTAACACACCAACCTAGGATGTGTCTGCCAGGACATTGCTCCATTTTAGGTCAAGTAAACAGCTCGTGGCCTATCTCTCCTCCATGCCCTTATGTAAAGTACAGCTCCCTCTGCAAGATAAGTCCCAGTCTTGCCCCCCTGGCCCAAGCCCTTCACATCACTTCCCTCTCTCCACCAGGCTCCTACTCCTCTCCAGCCCTGGCAGCCAGAGTGCTAGTGACCCATGATATCATACAGCTGAGTCACCTGGGGATGCTGCTATACCAAAGGGCGGGGAAGTAGGTCCCCAGGAGTTTCTAGCCCTCCCTGCACGTCATCCCTTTGCCTGCACAAACACATCCTTCTCACCTGGTGTTGTCACTGGTCTGGGTGCATATGGGTCACAGAGAGCGGCTGATGCCAGGGCTCCCAGGCAAGGGAGGAGGACTTCTGTCTGGTGTCACTTCAATGAGAGATGACTAGGTGCAAAGGAAGATGAAGTAGGCCCTTAACAGGAGACACAGTGGCGTCTATCCTCTGGTCTTTCATTTTCTAGACACTGAAGGGCCCCACAGCCTCCTGAGTAGAAATAAATATGCAGTCTTTGATAGATGAATCCACTCATAGCAAACAGCATTTGCTTCATAAATCCTCACCTGGCATTTTCCTCCCTCCAGGCACTGTTGTAAGCAGCTTATGTCAATCTGTCTCGTTTAATCTTTCATGTCAGCTCCACGGAGATGATCGCTCCGATTCCCATTCTTCAGGAGAGAAAACTGAGGCAGAGAGAGGCCGAGAAAAAGCTCCAAACCACACAGCTAGTGAGTGGCAATGCCAAGCTCTCGCTCCCGAGGTTGCATTGGAATCCCTGTGTTATTTTGCCAGCTCACTTGAGTTAGAGTGTTCTCTTGCCAGCATGTGTGTCATCCTCTTGAGGTCCCACAATCTCTGGGGCTTGGGAGGTGTCCCAGAATCTCCAGCTCTAAATGTGCCTCTGTGGTAACATAGCTGAGGTGCTGTCCTTAGCGGCTTGTAGGGTGGGGAATCATGGCCTTTCTTGACCAGGTATGTATGTATGTACATATGTATGTATGTACTCATTTATTTTTGGTTTTGATTTATCAAGACAGGGTTTCTCTGTGCAGCCCTGGCTATTCTGAAACTCACTTTGTAGACTAGGCTGGCCTCGAACTCACAGAAATCTGCCTACTTCTGCCTCCTGAGTGCTGGGATTAAAGGTGTGTGCCACCAGCGCCTGGCCCTCTTGACCAGGTTTTATCATGGTTATTTTGTTAACGAATGAAAATATTTCCACAAGGCACCACATCCACGGTAGGTTTGGAAACTGAGTGTTGACAAACCCATGCTTCTTGCAGCTGCATAGGCTGACGAGTCTGGTCATCTGATCCATTTCATCCATCCCTTCTGGGATGTTTGTGGCCAAGGAAACACACATGCTGCCCAGCCTGGTCTGTGGCAGTAGAGAGCATGGGCTACTGATGGGGCTGGAAAATCACTGCTATAGGTTACTGTCGGATGAGCCGGTGTCTTCACAGGTAAAGGGAGATGGGGAGTGGACAGAGCAAGAGTCTAGCCGTGAGAGGTCACTCACAGAGAGTGAGATGCCAAGAGAGCAGGGACGGGAAGCAAGGGTACTAGGGAGGACTGGCTCCTACTCAGACATCTCTGGCTCTCAGTGGTCTCCCCTTATGTCTGTCCCACAGCGCACACTTTACACACACAACCAAGGACACCTCTTGTGGAAAGCGGTGACAGTGGATGCAGGGATTCAAACTCTGGTGAGGAGTGAGGTGGGGTGGAATGCCTTGAGGAGAAATTGGTCAGTCAGTAAAAGAAGTAGGAGGCTTCTGGAAGGTTCTCTGCCTCCCTCTTCCTTCCTTCCCTTCTGCCTATCCTGCTGTTGGCCCCAGTGTCCTCCTTTCTCCTAGTTCCCTGAGTCATTTTTGCAGGTCCTCCTTATGCTGCCCGCTCTTTTCCTGGTCCCTCATCCCACTATTGACATCTGGAAATGGGAGGCATTGCTCATGTGAAGTTTCCTTTTTAAGCGAAGTTTTTCAACTCGCAAAGCAGAACTGAAATGTTTTTATTTTTGTTTTTCCCTCTGAATGAAAGGCTGGCTCTGTTCAAAAGGAAGCTGCTTTTGGCATCCGCCTCCAGCTGAGTTTTATAGGCAAACCTGTGTGTGGCTCTCCCAAGACAAAGGCCACCTGGTTCCTCACTTCTCTGAAAGGGAGAGGATAATTTCTGGCTGAGGCAAAAGGGAGGCTGTGCCTCTCGCCTTCGCTCCAGAGGAAACAAGTTCTTTGCTAAGATGAGATCACCCAGCATGCTCTGCAAGGTGCTAAAAAATAATTGCCCTCGATGAAGACATACAAATAAATCATTGTGCTTGGCAGCCAGAATGTGAGTGTGTCGGCAAAACATGCAGGGAAAGTTCCCCTCCAGCTACTGAGCTAGGAGCAGGACAGTGCTCTGACCTGCCCAGGACACTGGGGACTGGAGCCCTCTGGGACAGGAGAGCTGCTCCTGGGGAGCCCGCCTTGGTGACACCCTCCCTCCCCTTCCTCAACTCATTCTTGGATCAGAAGTGGAAATCAGGCCCCAGCCATGTAAACATTCCCAGGTGGGCTCCAGTCAGCATCTCCTCAGTGGGTGCTCACACAGAGGACTTGTCTTGGAACACCTCCACCATAAGCTCCCATGCTCTCTCTTCGGGGTGTAGAAGAACAAACCCATATGTTCTACTGGGGAGTTACACCCCTGCTGTGTGACTGTTCTTGGGGAGTCTATTTATAGTCACCACGGATAAGGTGGGCAATGGCAGACCAATGACATTATTTTATCCGAGCCTAGCTCGGTGAAGCCGTGAGTCTGACTGGGGTTGTCCACAGGAACACGGCTAGGGAGTTATTTACAGGAGAATGGACAAGTTAAGGGCAGTTACATGAGGAAAGGAAAGCATCCCCCATTGCCACGGTAACTGCTAACAGATTACACATCCTGAAGGAAGGGAAGGGTCTCCTGTGTCTTGAGCCCTCCCCTTCTCCTATGAGGATTGTTTGTGGGTCTGAATTTGTGAGGGGCTCAGCATAGCTGCTCTGATTTTGAGAGAGTCACATCTACGTCGTGTTTAGAGAACAGAGTTACCCAGTACTTCACCCCACTCTCTCCTTCTACCCCTTTCCAGTGATATTCCCTGAGCCTCGAAGGGGGTGAAATAAATGCATGATTATTTCCTCCCATTTAGGGCTAACTAAGTACGAGGCTGCCCTATCATAGCAACAGGCATTTATCTTTAGCATTTTGACCAGTGTGAGTCTCTGCTATGACTGTCATTCTCTGCAAAAGGAAGTACCCCTTATCAACAACAATAATTTATGGGTGTAAGCAATAAAGGTTTGTACATTCAGCAAGATGACAGCAGTAGCTTCCCCACTAAGGCCTATGCCCTCCCCAGAAACAGACTTTTGTCCCATCATATGATTCCAAACATGGATTCTCTCCTGTTTAAAACCCTCCTATGGTTTATGGTTTCCACCCATATCAGCCAATCCGCTGTTTATCAGTGGGCACATCTTTCCGGCAGGAAAGGGTCCATTGCCGAGTAGTGACAATTCTCCCCTTCTGGCACTGTCAAGTACTAGCCAGAGGCAGGAGCTTCAAGCACATGGTTCAGGGAGCAAAGCCCGTAAGCAGCATTTTTCTGTGGTTTCTGATTGAGTTCCCGCTCTTAATTTCTTCACCGATATGTTATAACTTGGAGTATAAGTTTAAGCTTAAATAAACCCTTTCCTCCCGCAAGTTGCTTTTGGTCAGAATGCTTTATCACAGAAACAGGAAACAAACTAGAACAGAAACTGGTACCAGAAGTGGGGGTGTTGCTGTGATGAATCTGACCGTGTTGATTTGGGGGCTGGGTTGTGGAAGAGTAAAATAAAACAAACTCATTCCTCCTCAAGTTGCTTGTGGCCAGAGAGTTTATCAGAGCAATAGAAAGGCAAACTAGAACAGCCACCTGGACTTCCCCACATGGACACTCTACCCTCCCATGAAACAGTCCTACTGCATATCTCAGCGTGAATGGTGGGTCAGAACAGCTACTAGGGAAGTTCGGAGGCCACCATTTCATACCTCTTGGGGAAGGTCAGCATGTCAGAATTGGTATCCCCTGGTGATCTGCCCACAGATGACTTCATTCAATCATAAATCTTTTGTCTAACCCAGGGGCCATGCAACTAACCCCACAAACCCATCTTGACTTCTGCCATGTTTCTGTTTGGATGCCAAACATTCTGTGATTTCCTCTGGAGTTTCTATTCACTCCAAATAGAGAGGGAAACAACAGACCCAAGAAATGATTCTGCCCATGTCTAGCTTGTTGAACCAATGATTTAATTGGGGTTATTTATAGTACCAGAGGTGAGGGATAATTTATAGGGAGCTACACCACCGAAAAAGAGCTATCCTCTCCATCCCGCCCAGCAATTGTTCGGTCCACAAACATCCTGAGAAAATGTGTATGTGTGGCTCATAAGCTACCCAAGAGAACCTTGAAAGAACTGATCTTGTGCAAGCAATCACAGGCGACCTGGTTTTGGGGTGCCAATCCTGGTGTCATGGCTGGAGGACAACCTGTGTACCACAGCCAGTCTCTGAACCTTGGGGTTATCATTCTTTCCAGGTAACATTGGCCTTTAATGGGCGTGACTTTGCTGCAAGGACAAATCTTTTCTTCTTAAGATCACCCCCACCCAAGACAGTGGGTAGAGCTCTGTGTAACCTAATGAATGTGATCACACACACATACCACACACAATCCAGACAGGCTTAGCGGCAGGAGCAGGGCAATACTTCCACCTGTACCCATTGCTCCTGTAGTATGTGTTTTCGAGGCCTTTAAGTCACTTTTGCCACTATCGGATAATGCACTAGTCACTGCTTTGATTGACACAGCTGACAGAGATAAGGGCTGCCTGTCATCTGACAGGAGAGAAGAGTGTGTAGGTTTAACTTTGGATCTGTTTCCTGGAAGCAGTCTCTATACTCAGTGAATGGTTTTGTTAACTTCCTTCCAACAGCCTAAGACGATTGTTGGCATGGTGGGATGGGCCATGGACAATGTTAGGCTGGCTCTTAGAACAAAAAAGGTAGACACCCCTAGACAGATCAGCACCAGACTAGGGCAGTGGGAGTACGCCTGCCCTGTGGAGCTCTAAGATCAGTGTAGTCCTCTTATCTAAGGAAAAAGGACACTGGGCATTTTGGCCACCAGCTCCTATCAGTTGGTGGCAAGCTGTTGCTGGAGAGAAGGGAGGGTGTGGGTTCTCTGCACCTGGCCTGCTCCAGGTGTGCTTTTGCAGCTGGAGGAAGCCTCAGGCACAAGGGCCAGGTGCTGCCCTTGGAAGAAGGCTGGCAAGCACAGAGATGGAAAGGGCAGAGCGGTACAGGTGAGATGCTCACAGCCTTTGCCAACATGACTATGGCGTGCAAGTGGCCTGCAGCCAGAAGAAACAAAACCAGCGGTACAATCTCCTGGAGCCTTTAGTCAGTCAGACAGGCCCCTTTAGGGGCTCTAGAAGAGGGTGGAAGGAGAGAGAGAAGAGAGAGGAGAGGGAGGAGAGAGAGGAGAGGGAGAGAGGGAGAGACTGAGGCATACAGCCCACAGGAAAGTGAGCATAAAACATGGGGTGAGCGATGCTCAGACCAGACAAGAAGTGGGTTCTGTGAGTGCTGCAGCTGATGGACAATGGGAAGGAGGACACAAAAGGCCGTGCCCTGGTGAAGCGATTCTGGGGTGGGCCCTAGGACTTCTAACTTTTTCTTTTCTTTCCCTCTCCTCTTTCCCTCACTTCCTCTCCTGTGTTTTCCTCCTCTCCCCTCTTTCTTGGCTAAATCTAAGAAGATTCTCTGAGATCTAATATGGAGGAGAGCTTCAATGTCTCTATGATAGGCCACCCAGCAAAAGACCTCCATAAAGCAACTAGAAGAAACTAAAGCAAAACAAAGAAACACCACAAAGGCCTGAGGCTAAGAAGCTTGAGCAGCAGGATTTAGGCTCAGAATATCTCTCACTGGGACACAAGGCAGCCACAGTTACCAGGGACTCTGGCTGTGGTGGGCTACAGGTGTCCCCAGTCAATGCACAAGTTACATGTCAACTTAGGATATGAGTCTGGGACAGTCAGCACCGCCTGTCTCCTAGATCTCCCTGTTTGAGGGCCTCAGGGCATCAGAGCTGGCAGTAAGCAATGCTCTCAAGTGGAATTCTCAGTTGACCCAAAAATTTGACCAATAAGCCTTAAAGTTGAAGTCACAGATGTCAAAAACCCTCAAACATACACAGGTATACATTATACACATGCTGTATAATATAGATTAAATTATGTTTCATACATGTATATGGATAATGTATTATTGATTTGATATTATTATTATTATTATTATTATTATTATTATTGATAAGACAAGTTGCCATGCATACCCGTACCCTGCTGGAATCCCCAAAGAGTAGCAAAAAATAGATCTAGTAAGTGTTAACCTCTTCAGGGTTCCAGGTAAAACATATGAAGGGGGCCCTTTAGGAGAGGCACTGAGGTAAAGGACTGTCAGTCTCACAGGAAGTGCCTTGGCATTTCCATTTCCTGTTACCTCCACACCCAGGGAGAGGCTGACCAACAGGGACACTGGAAAAACAGGAGGGCAGAAATCTCAGTCACCAGCAGCTGCAGAAACTGAAGCCGCCCAGAACTGTCAGGCGGTAGTCACGCGCGATTCCTGGAGTTTGGGGATTCTTTGAATGCAGACATGGGGTCTCCTCTCGGCTTCACCCTCTACAGAGTTTAGGGCCAGAGAGCACTGAAGTCTCTCCCTGAAGGCAAGTGGAAAACAGGCCCAGCTTTCCTGTAAGAGGAAGTGTGCATTTTCTAAAAACAGAACAAAACAAACCATCCCCTGAGAAGATAACAGGTATGGATGGAGTTGGGACCTGTTAGTGTAGACCTCATAGGAGAGGCTGTCCAAGTAATGTTGGAGGAAGTTTCTGAGGGGCTTGCAATGGCTAGAAAGTGCACCCCACTTCCAAGACCCCATGGACCTATGGTAGAGTATGCTTTGGACACCTGTGGTTCCTGGGGGGGCAGTAATAGGAAAGAGGGGGGCATCTGTACTAACAGGTGAGGATGGAGGTACACGCTCTACCCTGCCTAACCCTGGAGGTGTGGACAGCAGAAGCAGGGGAGGGAAGAAATGGGGAAGAGGAGCTCCAGCACCCCTACCCTGATCCTTGCCCTTCTGTGGATCTCCTGGTTAATACCATGTCACTGCAGCTGTGCCCTGAGCTTTGTCACTGTTGCATGGGGACTGTGTGTGTGTGTGTGTGTGTGTGTGTGTGTGTGTGTGTAAACGCCATTCATCGATTATCCCAAAGTGTTGGTTTGCAATAGATAAATGTGTTGCCTTTCATTTGTGGTCCTTGGTAACAAATCCTCTGAGGTAGCAATACCAGAGAGCTGGACCAGCCTGTATCACAGCCCTATTTGGGGTCTCAAGTGGTAGAGCCGGTACAGTAAGTCTAAGCAGACTGCTGAGGTGTGTGTGTTCAGTGAGTGTGAGTTCTCAGGGTCTAGGGGAGAAGAGGCAGTGAGCTCCAGTGGGGAGGGAAAGGCCACGCCTTAGCTCGGATGTCTTCATTGGTAGACACAAACTACCCTGCCTCTTCAGGAATCCAGGGGAACTTGTCCCTCACCCAAACCCTGCTTTGTCCTGTCTCCCTGTCCCATTCCCTAGCCCTGTTCCAGCTCAGCTTCGATTAGAATCACCGGGGCAATTAGTAATTGTTAACTCTTTCAAAAACTAGACAAATGCTGGGGCCGGGGAGATGGCTCAGTGTCAGCTGTGCAAACATTAGGACCTGAGTTCAGATCCCTAGATCCCATATCAAAGCCAGACAGATTTCACATGACAGTAACCTAGCACTGGGGGGGGGGGGGGATAAGAGACAGGTAGATCCCGGGGCCTGCTGCTAGCCAGCCCAGGCAAAATGGCAAGCTTTTCGTTCAGTAAGCACCCGAGACCCTGCCTTAAAAATAAGATGAAGACGAGATAAAGGAAAGACAGCCTGAATACAACCTCTAACATCCTCACCCCCCCACAGCTACACCCACCCACACCCACCCACACTCACACACACCCATACCCACACACAAAATACACAAATACCAAGTCTCCCTCAACTGGTCCCAGCTAGGATCTGGCACAGGTATTTTCTAGACTCTCTTCATGGTTCGTATGCATAGTTAAGATCTAAAAATACCAAGAGGAATGTCAAACAGAGTCCAGTCTCCCCAGTTAGGCCGACAGGGCAGAACTCTAAGGAACCCAGTTCCAGGCTGCCGCTGCTGGTCCCACCAATGCCAAGTTCTGAAACCCTTCGCTTTGTGCATCCCTCTTCCAATCTTCCTGACTGCGCTATCAGCATGGGCCATAACGGGAATATTTAAGTATCTAAAAGAAGTGCAGAAATCAAATGCTTACTGATGGTAAATCATAAAGAAATTTATTTTAAAACAATTCTTTGGTATACACCTACTTTTATCATTTATTAAAGAAAAAACCAAGTTTGCACACCACCGAAACAATGTGTTTATTACTATGTGAAGAGTTGAGTTGTGGCTGAGTATTTGCTTCTTCAGGATGCAGGGAGTCGTCGATGTTTTCTCAGAGTTCACAGACGGTTTGACTTCATAACTGTCAATGCTGAGAACGTTTCTTTGAGGAAATACCTAGTGCTAAGTGGTAGCAGTGTGTTCAGGGCCGTTTCAGAAAGTGTTGGTAATTTTGTCTTCTCTGTGTGTGGGGGGAGGGGGCAGGGGGTGTGCTACGCGTGCGTAGGTGCCCTGGGAGGCCAGAGGCATCAGATCCTCTGGAGCTGGAGTTACAAGGAGAAAGCTACCTGATGTAGGTGCTGGGAAATGAACTTGGATCCTCTGCAGAACCATCTTTCCAGCACTATTAAATTTTATATATATATATATATATATATATATATATATATATATATATGATATTGATAAGGTTGATGTCTCTAATTTGTTTGTACTAGGGCATCAGAGGACCACACTGCCCTTGAACTGGAATCTCCCAAGAGTCTTCCCTGCAGGGTCCTTAACTACCTCTCACTGTGGCCATAGTTAAAAAAAAAAAAATTCCAGATAAATTCTGCTTGAGACCAGAGGAACAGGATCCTAGGAACTTTGTGTCTTTTGGCTCCAGGCTTAAGGACTTAGCAGGGCCTTCCTTTCTGCTCTGCTCTCAAGTGAGTACTGTGTCAATAGCCGCCAGGATCAGAGGTAGATCCAATCTCTAGGCTCCTTGTTCTTATCACCCCGCCATCTGTAAGGTGGACAGAAGTGTGTTTCTAATGGGAAGTGTAATTAGAGCTTGGCAGGGCCTCGGAGGGCTGAAGGTAACTAGGCTAATGGCTGAGCAAACAGCTCAGTCCCGGCAGGCCTGCCCATGAGCTTTAGGGAGTAGAACAGGAAGGCACCTGGCTTTCCTAAACTCTGTCCTTGCCCAGAGAAGCCTTTAGCTTGCTGCCTCTGCCTTTCTTACTGGGTGTTCCTACCCTCATTTCCTGGATCTTCCCATCTATTTCCATCCGGTTCCCCACCTTCTCCTCGCCATGGCTGGTATTGCATCCAGAGCCTCTAGTCTGGAGTCTCTCCTGTCAGTCCAGGAGATGGCTAGGACCTTGGACCACTCTGCCCAACACCTCAGAGTACAGCCTCTGTCATCCCACCTCAGAGCCCCGAGTGTTAGCTGGGTGGAGGAGGGGCATCACCGTAGCTTTCCAGGGAGCAATGAGGTTTCCCCGAAGAAGAATAAATCTCCTTTCACCCCATTGCCCATTATTGGTAGCTGTGTGCTGGACACTGATCTAATTTACATGGGCGGTCTCATTTAAACACCAGGAGGGAGGTCTAGTTTCCATTGAAGACAAGACAATACAAGTACATCAAAATGTTAAGTTACTCTCCCAAGGCCATGCCACTAGCAGAAGCTAGATTCTTTTTGTTTGGCTTGGTTTGGTCTGTATAGCTCTGGCTTTCTTGAAATGCGCTCTATAGACCAGGCTGGCCTGGAACTCAGAGAGTCCCCTACCTCTGCCTCCTGAACTCTAGGACTGAAGGCGCGCTCCACCACATCTGCCTAAGAGCTAAACTCTTAGAAGTCCACGCATCTGTACTGGGTGGGCTGGGGCTGGAGAAACTGTTCTAATATAAGACAAGGGGTTCAGTCAGCCCCAAAGGAAACAGGGAAAACAGGAAGGTAGAAAAACAACTTGTAGATTCATCATGACGAGTGGGCAGGGCAGACGTACCAAGTACTGAGGTCGAGGTGTATGCAAATGGATCTGTGGGCTGAGGGTGGGAAGGACATAAGCCTGGAGGAGGAGGATTCAGAATGTAGGTCAGGAATTGGGCCTTGGCCAGTGGCTAAGATGCAGGGCAGGGTCCATGTTGCTATTATCTCGGAAGGAGGTGGACCCTATGGGAATGCAGGAGAAGGCACTGAGGTAAAGGCCCAGTCTTTAGGGTGGCTCAATGCATGATCAGGCACAGAGAAAGTGTCATAGGATAGAACATGGAGGACACATAGGTCCACAACTACTCCTGGCTCAGTGGTTGCTGGATCTGAAGGGACAAAGGGAAACTTAGTGCAATGATTCTGTCCCTTTAAGAGTGAGCCACGCCCACTCCTCATCTACAAGCAAGCAAGCCTGCAGTTTGCAGCCTCATTCTCTCTCTGTACCCACTGCTCTAGGGAGAGGCAGGTGGGCTTCCTCCGCTCCTTTCCTTCCCCCTTCCCTCTCTCCCTCCCCTTATTTCTTTCTTTTCCTCCTTCTCTCTCCTCTTCTGCTTCTTTCCCTCCATAATCTATCTAATAGATGCTTATAACTTTATCTATCCATCTGGTCCCATGCTGCCTGCCGCCGCCATTCGCCGCCATTGGAGACCATGCGGTCTCAACCCTGGGGACCCATTACCGGGGACCCCAGTATTAATTAATACCACAACACTTAGAGTACAGGGGTACAGGGGTCTCCCCTCCACAGGACCAGGCACTGGGTCTAAAGTTGAATAGCAGCTTCTTCCTGAGGCCTGCAAGGTGGAGGTCACTGGTAAATGTTCTGCTTCCTTTTGGATGAGACCAGGCACAGGGAGGCATGACCACATCAAGATTAAGTTGTCCAGAAGAGCAGGCTATAGGGTAAGGAAGTTGGTCACACATGCTAAGATCCAGAGAAAGTTCCTTTGAAAGTCAGCCTCATCACCAGCTAACAGATGAAACCCCTGTGCTCCTGGAAGAACAGACATCAAGATGGGAAGTAGTTTAAGGAGAATCTGGACCAACTCAGGGGGTAAAGCAGAGTCTAAGATTGCCCCTTCTTGTCCCTTTATTGGCTGAGACTTCCTTATTTCATGGTGAATAATAGTTAATAATCCAAGTGGGATCAGGATCAAACAAAACAAAAGTCAATAAGTATTGAGCAGTCACCATATACTACATATTATAAGACCATGAGTTGGACACTAATGCCATTCTTACTGATGGAGAAAGTGAAGCTCAGAAAGGAAATGATTAAGTCAAGGATATGTATTATAGATCATGAACAGCAATCGCAGGATTTGAACTCAGGTGTAAGCTAACACTCATAACCAGAGTCTCTTAAATGGCTGTTCCCTGGAATTATACACTGGATTGATGAACCCACAGTAGACAGATGAATGCATTCTTCTAAGGAGCCTTCCTAAGAGTCTGAGGCCCAAACAGACTTACAGTTGCATTTGTGACTCTTGTTGCCATGACATATCTGATCTGAAGCAAATTCAGAGAGGGAGATTTTATTCTGGCTCACAGTCTGAAGGTACACAGTCCATCGTGAATGGGGAAGTATGTTAACAGGCAGATCCATGGTGGGAGGGATGTGGAGCTGGGACTCTCTACCTCCTCGCATCTTGGTGGAGAAGGAAACAGAGAGTAGACAGGGTGTAGGCCTGGTCTATAAAACCTCAAGGCCCACCTCCAAGTGACCCACTTCCTTGAGAGAGGCTCTCCTTTGTAGGGGTCCTTTGTAGATGTCCCTCAACCTTCCAGAACAGCACCACCAGTTGTTCAAACATATGAGTCTTTGGGGGAATATTTCACATGCAGACCTCAGTAATAGGGCAATGACATTCAAGTGAAATCTAGTGTTAAGTTCCCAAATTACACTAGAATTCACTGAAGACATCCTACGATGAGGTCAAGGCCCTGGGTCCACTGGCTGGAAATATGTGATGTAAGCTCTAGGCTTCATTAGAAAGCACAGCCTGGAATACTCAAAGCACCAGGGTTATCTCTGTGATGCTTCTAATCTCACCTTCAATGTTCTGTACTGTTCAATATAAATGTTTACATTGGTAGCCTCTATTTTGGAGAAGCAAAATTCTGGTGCTAGACCAGACAAATTAGAATAACCTCCAGGGCAAACTTGGGTCTGAGGAGCCTTTCTCTCTCTAGACATGAAATTTTTTGTGCATATTTCAGAAATTGCACAGCAATCCATAGATAGAAATGAACGCTGGGGATCTAGAAAATGGCTTCCAAGTCACTCCGGGGTGGGGGTGGGGGCAGAAAACCAGGTCCCACTCCAGGACTCAATTATCAGGGAGACAGACTACAAGGCAGTGTGAGTAACTGATTGAGACTTGAGGCAGAAGGCCCACAAAACTGCTGCAAGGCGATTGCACAAGAGCGGAAGTGTGCTGAGAGGCAGCTGTGTACGATGCTTGGAAGAGGAGGGTTGGGTGTAAACTGTCCTCTACAGGCTCACATCCTTGGTGGCGCTGTTTTGGGAAGGCTAGGGAACCCTTAAGAGAGAGCTATGTTGGAGGAAGTTGATCTGGAGGCAGGCCTTGAGTTTTGTAGCCTGGTCATACTTCCTGTCCTTTATCTGCCCCCTGACGGTGGACATGATGTGACCAGCTCCCTCTGTTTCCTGGCTTCCCATGACGGACTGTATCCTCTTGGACTGTGAGTCAAAATTAACTCTTCCTCCTGGGTTGCTGCTTGTGGGAAACTTGGTCACAGTGGAGAGAAAATTAAGTAAGACAGAAGAGAAACATGTTCTTGGGGTACTATCTGATCGTCACCGAGCCAGAGGTCAAAGCAACAGAAGTCAGCAGCCATTGTCTTGTCCAAGTCTGGATTGCTGTTTGGCCTGCACCTGTCTGAACCTGAAGCTTGTTGCTGGCTTATCTTGAGGATGTCTAGGATGAAGGAAAAAGGAGATGGAAAAGGAGAGGTGGTTTTCCCCATGTGCCCTTTGCCACTTAGTCTGACATGGGGCATGGCCAATCTTCACTTAAAAAGCCAAGATTCCTAGAGAGGAGAGAGAGAGAGAGAGAGAGAGAGAGAGAGAGAGAGAGAGAGAGAGAGAGAGAGAGAGCTTCCTCCACTCTGTTGTTCCTCATGTGAAACTGCCTCTTGCCAGCTCTCTGCTGGCTTCAGGTCTACGCTTTTTGTTGCTGTGCGCTGGGATTCACATTGTGGCCCTGGGAACAGAGGGGAAGGGAGCTGCAGCTGAAAGTGACTTGCTTCTTCATGTAGAATACAGCTCTGAACAGTTCCTGTATTGGCTGCAGTGGTCCCTCAATGTCCACCCCCAGCAGCTCCGCACCAATGAGCTCACTCCTCCCAGGACTGTGGGTCTTGTCCGCTGCCCCTCCGGGTCAGCTGTTTCTCCAGGTGTTGTCTCGACACTGTTAGGTCCTATAGGCTTTGTCCCTTTTGGTTCCTGTCATTGTCAAGGACCCAGATTTCTTGGATTCTGTTTAGGAGCAGAGTACCAAGGAAAAGTAAATGTCCAGCTCCTCTTTCTTCTTTCATTATTCTTTGCTGATTTTTTCCCCTCTGCTTCCCACCTCACTAACACTCACAGTTTACAGAATCCCCCAATTATCTACTCAGAAGTATCACCCCTGATTTATCTTTTCCTCCCACCTTCCTTTTCCCTTTCCTCTTCCTTTCCTGAGCTCCTGACCACCTACCAAGAGCCTCCTCTCTAGGCTGAACCAGAGGAGAACAAGTCACGGTGCCCAGGACATGCACTAATGGGAATGAAAGCTATAGATGGAGTTAAAGAATTTGCAAGCTTGGCATTTTTGTTTTGTTTTGTTTTATGACTACCCTCATATAACTTGATTAGTTCATTTGCTAATTCCAATACAACCCTGCTAATTACAGGCTACACTATTCAGGTCAGTAGACACACGGGTAGTCACTGTGTGGAGGCACTTTCCGTATCTGAGACCTGCTGCTAACTCCAAGCAATTCAAGGCTGAGATTGCACCACAGACTCTACCTGCACTTAGGCCAGTGAGAAGGAGTTGTCCTCTCCACTTTCTGGGTCACCTCAGAGGCACTGGTGTCACTGATGGGAAGCAGAGGACTAACATGTCCTAAGACCCTGGAGAGTCCTAGCCCCACTGCTTCATAATTTGATATCCTAGATCTTAGTGAAAATTTATGGGTAGGGCAGAGTCTCAGCTGGCAGACATGGTTAAAGATCACACAGTTTTGAAAACAATACTGGGTCTCAGACCTTGGATTGGTCTCAGGCCTGGGCAGGACAGATGCCTTGATTTTATCTTGGCATTGAAGAGATGCCTGGCAGCCTCCTAGTTAGCCTGGGTCCCTGCCTGACCCACTTTTCAAGACTCCCAGGCTTCTCTCTCTCTCTCTCTCTCTCTCTCTCTCTCTGTGTGTGTGTGTGTGTGTGTGTGTGTATGTGTCTCCCTCCCCTCATCAATTCTTCTATAGTTTATAAAGACTTAGAACCACAGCTCTGGAGAGATGCCTCCATGGTTGGCATCACTTGCTGCCTTCAGAGAACCTAGCTCAGTTCCCAGCGCCCATGTGGCAGCTCACAACCATCTGTAACTCCAGTTCCAGGGACACCCTCTTCTGGCCTCTGTGGGCACCAGGCACATGGTGTACAGACACACGTGCAGCCAAAAAACTCATTACCATACAATTTTTAAAAGTTTAAGCTAGGTGTGGTGGTGCACACCTTTAATCCCAGCACTTGGGAGGTGGGGGCAGGTGGATCTCTATGAGTTCAAGGGTAGCCCACACTATATAGGCAGGCCAACGGTGCTCAAAAGTTTTTTTAAAGACTCAAACATTCTAAATATACTCCCTTGCTTTCTTTCTCACCCAGCTTCCCCATATTCTTATCCTACAGCAGTAGCAGGGCCGTCATGCTGTGTACCCAGACGGAGAGCCACATCTGCACACAGCCCTTTTCCCTTTCCATACATCCCTCTTCTCTGCCAGGACTGTACAATCCCCCACTTGCCCGAATCTCTGGAGATCCAGACAAGACTTTTCTTCCCTGCCTTACCCCGCAACTGTGGAAGTTTGGGCCACGTGATGGCCATGAGAGCATCTCTGTGCCATGAGAGCATCTCGGAAGAGGGTGAGTGACCAAGCACAATTTCACATACCTATGATCCCAATACTTGGGAAGGTGAGGCAGGAGGATTGAGCTCTTGAGACCAGCACAGAGTATGTAGCAAGACCCTGTCTAAAGAAATAGATGAACAAATAAAAAGATAATGACTGAATTCTGTGTTAGGATGGATACCTGCTAGTATGGCAGATAGAGTGACAGTGGCGGGAAGGGGACTAAGGCAGGGAAGGGAGGCTTGAGAGAAGGAAATGACCCTAGCCAGCTGAAGTGGAATGGGAGGGGACAAGTAAAGGCAGTGTCTATTGCTGAAGGGATTCCCATGGCGACCTGGATTTGTCCACACCCCTGAAACCCCAAGCTTCCTGGCGCTGGAAGTATGTCTTTTGCTACCAGCTCTCTTCCCTGCCAGGGCTGACTAGTCAGGACCAAACGGTTTTCCCTTTCCATGGAGGACAAGATATTCATCAATATTGCCATTCGCAAGGGAATGGAAGGGATAAGCAGAGAAAGAGGTTGAGAGACCAGTCAGGAAGTCTTAACAGGGCAAGGAAGAAAAACCATGAAAAGAGAGGGAGGGCTGGCAAGATGGCTCAGTAGGTAAAGGTGCTTGCTGCCAAGTCTAACGACCTGAGTTCAGTCCCAGAAACCTACAGGAGAAAACTGACTCGTCAGAGAAACCCAAGTGTGAGAGAGATTCAGTGTTCAGAAAGTTGTCCACTGCTGGGTGGAGGAGACCAAAGGGCAAGGTCCTCAGAGCAGGCCCTAGTTACCAGCCAACAGCCAGCAAGATACCAGGGACCCCACCACGCACTGATAAAGAATCAAATTCTGTCACCAACCAGGGGAGCTTGGAGATGCATCCTTCCCCATTTGAGATTCCAAATGAAGACACAGCCCTCAGCGTCTTTATTTCATCCCCATGTGACCCTGAGCAGAGGCCTCAGCAAAAGCCACTGGACTTCTGACCTACCGGGGCAGGCGACAAGCTGATGTTCTAAGTGGCTGCACTTTGGTGACTTCCTGCACAGAAACAGAAAACCAAACCATCTCGCCAGGTCTCAGAGGGTACTTACCGCACAGGCCCGCTGACCCCAGTCCAAGTCCTGGAAGCCACATAGGTGGAGGGACAGAACTGACTCTTCACAGATGTCCTCTTATCTCCATAAACACGCTGTAGCACACACGGCCCCACCCGCTGTGCATGTACACACACACTCATAATCATAACTTTTAAACTTCTTTAAGAACATGGAGCCATTGACTTTTCAAATAAGCATGTATTTCCTGTTGGTGTCTGGCTTGCTCTGGGCTGTTGGACCATGTCCCATCACACTGCAAGGCTATGTGCTGTTGACGCATCCTGCAGAGAAAGGTGTTCTGAGCCAAGCTGAGAAGGGCTGGGTGATAGGTGCGTTCTTAATTCCTTCAATAAATACTGGTTAATACCTACCACCTGCCAGTCACGGGCTGGGGCTGTGGTAGTAAGTGCTTTGATAAAGCTGCATTCTAAAAGGGGGTATTAAAAATAACTAAAGGCGTAAAGTGTACAACCACAGAAGTATTAGGAACTGTGAAGAGGGTTAGAAGGTGGGTGAGGAGTGCTTGAGAAGGGCTGAGGTTGTTAGTTATGGGGTTCCCTGGCAGGCATCTGAGAGGAGGTCTTGGAACTGAAACCTGAGATGAAAAAGAAGCCAACTGGGGCTGGAGAGATGGCTCAGTAGCTAAGGGTACTGCTTGATCTCCAGAAGACCCGGGTTTGATTCCCAGCTCCCACGTAACAGCTCACAACCATCTGTAATTCCAGTTTCAGAGGATCTGATACCTTCTGATCTCTGAGGCTACTGCACACATGTGGTGAACACGCAAATGCATACAAAATGCCCATGCACATACAATAATATAAAATACAATAAAGAAGCCAACCATGCAAAATTAAAAATCTCAGTTACAGGGGCTGGAGAGATGGCTCAGTGGTTAAGAGCATTGGCTGTTTTTGCAAAGGACCTGGGTTCTGCTCCCAGTAACCTCATCATGGGTTATAACTACCCATAACTCTAGTTCTGGGGATCTGACATCCTCTTCTGACCTCCATGGATCCCAGGCTCATGGCTCACATGTGGTACAGGCAGAACACTCACAAACAGAAAATAAAACAAATACACCTAAAAAGATTTTTTTTTCTTTAAAAAAGAAGAAAAGAAGGCTGAGGATCATGGGATCAGGTTCAGCCTGGAACACACAGTGAGATCCTGTCTTGAAGAGAGATGATCCAGTGGATACAGTAACTTTCTGCCAAGCCTGATGGCCTGAGTTCAATCCCCAGAAACCCACATAGTAAAAGGAGAGAGCCAACTCCTGAAACTTGTCCTCTGACCTCTACACACGCGCCTTGGCACCTGTGTGTGCTTGTGCACACACATACCACACACACTCAAATAAGACTTAACTGGGGGTAGGGGAAGAGGGGAGGACCAGGGCAGGACAGGGAAGAGGAGAGTGGGAAGGAGAAGAAAGGGGGGCAAAGGAAATAAGCTCCCGGCCTTGCAAGCCTGCCTACAGTGAAACCAATAGCTTGTGGGTGCCCAGGCTGCAGGATCCTCCCAGCATCATGGTGTCCACTGAGGCCTCAGGAGTCCACACACATGAGATCCAAGAAGCCCACGTAGTCTCAGCCTGGGGCTCACAGCTCTGGGTCTTACCCAGGGATCCTAGCGTCTATTCCTGCCCCCAACTTGCTCTGTGGACAATAAAGAGTTTTCCAGGTGACTTTCCCTGTTTGTCTGGAGATTAGATCCCTGACAGACAGAAGGGCTCTGTTCTCAGTACTGACCCACGGTCCCCTGTGAGAACCTTTCTTAGAAAGTGTTTGCTTTCCCAGGGGCCCTGGGTTATCTCAGCCCCACCCTGTATGGGCAGTCCAGGTTCTTTCCGTGTCACCACAGGGTTCAGGTCAGCGCCAGATTGTGTGGGCAACTTCTCTCGGCTTCCACCTCTTCGTCCTTCAGTGGGGACCTGGGGGGCAGAGCACACACTGGGAAGCAGGTCTTTGGCTGACAAACTGCATATAAAATGTGGCTGAGCTCTGCCTCACTCAGACACACCCCAGTCAAATCCACAAGGTCAGGCCTGAATTTGTGCTTCTTGCCTTTTACCCAACCTGTGGCCTGTGCCCTTCTCACCTCACGCCTACCGTCCTGAGCTGCAAGGGTACTAGGGTCCCCCGGAATACACACCAACACCCTGGCCTTTATGTCCAAGCTTCATGTCATGCTCCTCTCCGAACACGTTCCTTGGCCTAGGGGTGAGCACATTTGGGGTTCCTGCACCCCAGGCATGTACAGTGTAGAAGTGGCTAGAATTACATGCTGGGAAACCCGAGGCTCTGGGAGCTGAGAATGTTCTAGAATGGGGTGTGTAGCACATCCGTTTGACTGTGCAGCTTCCTCACACCATGTGGCTAGGGCACAGCTGGAGAAAGGTGGAAAGTAGAAGGTCCAGACAGGTACCTTTTTTCCAGTCCTAAGGGTGTCATGGTTGAGAATGAAGCCTTGCTAACACCCTTCCATGGCCCTGCCTCTCCTGGGAGTTCACACAGCTCCATACTTAAAATCATTTTTTTACTTGCACTGTTTCTCATATGTTTCTAAATTTATAGAAAAGAGGCAAAAAGAACTCAATGGATTCTCGCTTGCTCTCTCTCTTTCTGTGAACACAAACACGCCTGTACCTGCAGTGCCTTTCACTGAGCTATTAGAGAAGCAACTGCAGCACTGTGACCCTTGTCTCTGAGTCTCTCAGTGTGCACTCCCTCCTCACCTCCCCCAGCTGTGTGTGTGCGTGCACACCCTCCTCACCTCCCCCAGCTGTGTATGTGTGCGCACACATGCGTACAAGCACGCTAGTTCACGGATGCACAACACCCGAACACTCATGTGGAGGTCAGAGGTTCTCAGGCTTGTTTTGGGGTTTCGTTTGAGACAGGGTCTCTCATGGCCTGGAACTTCCACATAGACAAGTTAGCCTGAAAGCTTCCAGGGTCCTGCTTGTCTCTGTCCCATCTTGCTTGCTATTGCTTGGATTATAGCCAGGGCCACCACACCTTGCTTTTCTTTGAGGGGGAGAAGGGAGTCTGAATTGAGATTCTCACACTTTTCTGACCAAGTGATCGCCCCAGCCCCAGTGTACACTTCCTATGGACAAGGGAGCTTTCTCACATGGCCAGAGCACAATGGCTAAAATGAGGACTTTGGACTATGAGAGAAAAGAACTATTGTGAACTGTATGTTCTGAGTTTTGTAAGTTTTCCCAATGCTATCCTTTAAGCATTAAAAAGAATGTGGCATTTTTGTTGTTAAATTCCTTTAAATCCTTAATTTACAGCATGAATGAAAATTCCTGGAAAGAAACTGGCTGTGATAGAAAACTCCCACACTGGCTGGAGGACCAATTGAAACTTCCCAGGTTTCGAGAATAATTCCTTTATCCTGGGCTGGTTTTAGCCCTCTGGAAGAGCCATTTCTCTCCTGACCCTGCATCTGAACTAACACCTTGTGGTAATCAATAAAAACACCTTAGCCGCTATTAACTTAGCAGAGCACTGGCTTCCACCAATCCAAGAGCTAGAGTGTCATCAGGCAGTATCTTGAGCCTATAAAAAAGCTTCCCATCTCAACGCACCTGCCTCTCTGGCATACTCACCCCTGCATTTTAAACTTGCCTTGAGTTCTGGCTTTCTTTATTTTGTAAAACTAGAAAGACTTCATGAAACTGCTTCCATGCTGGGAAATGGAGTTTGATCACTCCTAAGGGCTCTGGAATGATCTCTGATTTATTTTCAAATGAGAACGGTGGTTTTTATGTTGGCACGCCCTTTCTCATAGCTCTTTGTCTCTGGATACTGGTTCACTCGGAGAACACAGGCTATGAGTTTTTACACTGCTCTTCAACTTGAATTGTCTGATGTTTCCCCCTGATTAGATCTAGGCTATGTATTTGGGACAGCTGTGTCCTTAGTACAACTCACCAGGAGACCCATGACGTCACTTTGCCCACTTATCAGATGTGCTGATTTACGTAGAGTATTAAACCATTAAAACATCCTGATATTGTTTGAAAGCATACTCTTCCCAATGTGTGGTGTGGTTTTTTTTTTTTTCTAGAATTGCTTTCTCTGAGCTGGAGAGATGGCTCTTGCTAAAGGTCAGGATTCAGCTCCCAGCACCCACAGGGTGGCTCACAACTGCCTGTTCTTCACGTAGGCTTACACACATACTCATTAATTTTAAAAATATTTTTTAAAAGCATCACTTAGTCTAACAGATATATACTGCAAACATGTACTGACTTCAATAATTTTACTTATAAAGCTAATAAAAAATCAAATTGATTTTAGCAATATATTTTCCTTAATGCACATATCTAAAGTATTATCATATCATCATGTAATCAATACAAAATTATTAATGGGATTTTTAATAATGATTTTTGGCGCTCTTTAGTTTTCCCGTTTGCTTGTTTATGAGACAAGATCTCTAGCAATCTGGGCCGCTCTCCAACTCACCACGTAGCTGCTTCTACCTCCTAACTGCTGGCATTTCAGGCATGCCCAGCTATATTTGATTTTCATGGTGCTGGGGATCAAGCCCATGGCTTCAAGCATGCTAAGCAAACACTATCCACTGAACTACATCTCCAGCCAGTGCTAAGGTTCCAGAAGTGCTACGTGTATTACATGCCTATGGTTCTTCTCTGTCAGAACAGCCACACGTCAGGCTTATTAGACCCATGTCATCCACCATAGTGAACAACTGTCTAATTCGGGGCTTGCTTTTCAGTGTCCCATAGTTGCACCATGGGTTTAACTAACTCCCCACTTTTAGAAGCTACAGTTCTTGTCAGATGTTTGTCTTTTCCAATAAGGATTCAGGGAAGAGTCTTGGCATTGACTTTTCAAGCTTATCAAGGCTGTGCCATTTTTCAGTTCTTTGTGTGGCCAAGCAGGCTTTCTTTCTTTCTTTCTTTCTTTCTTTCTTTCTTTCTTTCTTTCTTTCTTTCTTTCTTTTCTTTCTTTCTTTTTTTTTTTTTTTGCTGTGGGGATTTCCACTTGTGCAGCAGTGTATAAGACCCAAACTTCTAGCAACAACCAGCCCTCACCTGGGGCCCTGACTCCCTAGTCTTCTGCTGTCTTGACTTTGCAAGGGAGCAGCTAACTGGGCACCACTGCTGTGCCTGTTTCCTCTGCTGGTCCCTGCAGCTCTGCCTTCTCCACTGCCCTGTGCCCAGGATGCTGATCTGGGTGGACATCATCTGTAGCCTCTTTGACCCCAACCTACTGTTAGGTATGATAAGTGGAGAGGGCTGACGGGAAATGAGGAGATGGGGAAAAGGTGAGGTCCGGCAATGACTTTCCCAGGATCCCTTGCATCTAAGTGGTTGCAGGTTGGTATGTCCCTCTGAGAGAGACCACAGCTCCCATCAGTTTTCATTAGGCAATCCCTTTCAGGGATTCCTGGACCAGATCTTGCCTTTGAAACTGAGGGCAGATCACTGAGGTGCAGTATTACCTCAGAGAAGTTTTCCTACTTCTCATCATATCTGAAGCAGTGACATACTTTTCAAACTGCCCTTTAGTGTCAGTGGGAGCTGCTCGTCACTTGTGAGAGGGGACACGAGAAGTGTGTCAGACAAAAAAAAAAAAAAAAACTTGTGCAGAAAAAAAGCAAGTCAAGGTTTCCCAACAAGCTTACTTCAGAGCAAACATACTTGAGAAAAAATGAAGGAAGTGGTGCGATGTCTACAATCCCAGCACTCCGGAAGCTGAGGCAGGAGAATTGCCTCAAGTTTGAGGTCCTTCAGGGAGACATGGTAAATACAAGGCCAGCCAGGGATACATAGCAAGACCCTAGCTCAAAACACAAACAAACCCTCAAACAATAGCAGTACTGATGGTAAAAATGAAAACAGGAGGCAATGATGTTTAGGGAGGTTTTATCCTTACCCAGCCAGGCAGAGCTGCCCCGATCTAGTCTCTATCCCTGGAAGTTGGGGAGAACTCCTGAACCTCTTCTACACTTGCTGTTCAAGAGGGAAGCAGCTCCCCATCCTCCTCCCCCTCCCTACATCTCAGAAAATTCAGTTACCCAAATCTGTCTCTGATCTCAAAACCCATAGCATTGAACAACTACCATTGGCCTCAAAGACAAAATAGAGTTCTGCTAAGGACATTCATTCCTTCTATCCCCAAACATCTTGCCCTAGACATTGGAATACACTTTTTATTTGTCTATAAGATGAAGGGAGGACATACAGAGGCAACATCACCCACCTTGCATAACTCTGGATCAGAGACAGTCTCCAGACAACCTGTTGTGTGCAGACGTGAAGCAAGATGCTGGATATAAGAAGAGATACAAAAGCATCTTCAAAGTTCTTTTGCATCTTTTGAGTCCTGCTGTTGAAACCTGAAGTCCAATTACCAAGGAGGAGTTTCCCCAAGAGGCTACTCTCACACCGCAGTTGATGTAAAAGCAAGAGGATTTAATTAATTCTGTTGTGACAGGGTCCTTCAGCATTCGAGAAGCAAAAAGACTCCAAATGACTGTCACAAGCTACTTTTAAAGTAAAAAGCCATAGAAACAAGGTGGGGGAGGGACTCGGGGGTTGTTCTTCAACTATTAGGATTGGCTTATTCCAAAGACTATTAACAATAATTGGTTTGAGCCAGGGTGGAGAGCTGTTGCCAGATCAGGCAAGGTAAGAAAGAACATCTTAGGGTTACTTTGATCCCTTTCCCAGACTGAGTCAAAACATCTGTGGACATCTGTGGGTTATCTTGTCCTAATTCCAGGAGTGAAGCTCTTATTTGGAGAATATCCACAAGAACACAGGGAGATAGAAAGTCTCCAATATTCCAGTACATACATGTGTAGTTGTTAGGTTCCCAGGGGAGGGAGGCAAGCACTAAGGCTGAGGGGTCTCAGAAATGGCCTCAAAGTTGTCAGAAATGGCTTCAGAGTTATCCTAGAGTTTTACACTGCCATCCAATGTCATAATGGCCATTAGTGTGATTGTACCACCAAATGGGCTAGGAAGGTAGGTTTCATGTTATGTTATCTGCTTTTGTCATAAAAATAAATACCATCCGTTGGCTATTCAAGTAAATATTATGCACAAAGATGTTAGACAATAACTTTATTGGTAAGTTAAAAGAAAGTGCTGTCCACATTGCATATTCATGAAATCAGACATTTTTATATGAAAAGGTATCGCTAATAGTGATATGAAGATCCTGGAGAGATGGCTCATTAGCTAAGAGCAAGTTCTGCTCATGCAGAGGACCAGCACTTATATCAGACAGTTCACAGTAGCCTGCAACTCTAGTTCTGGAGAATCTCGTGTCCTTTTCTTGTTTCTGTGGACATGCACACTCATATGCAAGAGCATGTATACACACACATGCACACAAACATACAAATAAAAACTAAACTCTTCTTAAGATATAAAAAGGAATGTTATGAGCTTTACAAGATATAGAAAACGTTGTACAGGAAAGAATTTAGATTCAGCAAGTTTGCTCATAAAGCTATTTGCTAAGATGCTAGCAGTATAGCTGAGGGACAGGTAGACACAATGAGGTGGTGCTGAGAGGAGTGTTTGAAACAGGAGGGAGAATGATGAGTGAGGTTTGAATGAGAATGGCCCCATAGGATCATATGCTTGAATGCGTGGGCTACAGTTGGTGGAACTGTTTGAGAAGGACTAAGAGGGGTGGTCTTGTTAGAGTAGGTATGTCACCGTGGGGCAGACTTCGAGGTTTCAAAAGACTTATGTAAGTCCCAATGTGTATTAGTCTCTCTCTCTCTCTCTCTCTCTCTCTCTCTCTCTCTCTCTCTCTCTCTCTCTTATCTATCTATCCATCTATCATCTATGTCTCCCAGCAATTGAGACACAAGCAGGATGATTTCTGTGAATTCTAAACCAGTCTAGGCTATAAAATAAATACAAAGTCAACCAGAGAATATAAAAAAAATTAATCCAGAAAAATCTCTCTTAAAATGTAAAAATTATTAAAATTATAGCAAACATGAATGAAAACAGAAATCCTACAGAGAATTGAGCCAGAGAGTCCAATATCCTAAGTGCCCTATGAAGAGATAGCAGATATTAAAGACCAAGGGAAAGAGAATTAATGGCTAAAACAAGAGAGGCCCCATGGTGGGAGGAAGGCAAGAGAGAAACTGATGGTCCTCAGATTCAGAATAAGACAAAAGTCAAACTCTACATGTGGAGATGAAATTAGAATGGATGAAGAAAGGAGGTGACCTTGAACTCCATATGTGTAGGGGATGGGTGGCCTTAAAATCCTGATCCTTCCATGTCTACCTCCTGAGTGCTGGGATTACAGTGTGAGCCACCACAACTGATTTGGAGGACTTCATCTTGAAAGCCAACAACAATTTCTCCTTAGTTCCCCAAGCCCTAGTCATTGAGAGCATCTCCTTAGATGTTATTAACAGTGTCCAGAGACACCAATCCTGCGGCTTTAGCCTGCTAACCTAACTGGCATCAGTTGCTCCTCTCCACTCCCCACTCAGCCTGTGTTCTCTGTACTGCAGAGGAGCCATCCTGACTCCCCTGCTCCCCCAAGTCACAGTCCACTCTGTAGACAAAACTCCCTTTCCGACATCCAAACCCCACCACGCTAACCTCTCTTGCAGACCTTCAACCATCCTCTTCATCTCTCTTGCAGACTTTTGGCTGTCCTTTTCAGCTTCACCACAGCATTTTGAGTCTTCAAAGTTAGCTCTGATGACTCTTCACAGTCTGGCTCAGACTGGCCTCTCCCTTTACTGGCCTTCGCTCCTCCATGATGGAGTTCTTAGACTCCCTGGATACATTACACTGGTGCCCCCTTAGCGTGTTTTCAGACACTGCTGCTTTCTTTTCCCAGAGTTCTCTCTGTCCTATTTCATCTCACTCTCATAGCCCTTGTCCTCAAAACCCAGCCAGGAGCTGACAAGATGCCAGATGACTTGAGTTTGAAGTCTGGGGCCAGGAGAGGAAGGAGAGCACTGGCTTCTCAAACTTGTTTTCTGACCTCCACAGATGCGCAGTAGCATACATGCACTCACACTAGCATACACACACACTCACATATACACTCACACATGAGCATGTACATGCACACTCATAGACACACACTCGTACATACATGTACAAACTCATACACACATACACAGTCACATATGTACTTGTACATGTACACTCATAGACATACATGCACACACACATACACACTCACATATCCACTCACACATGTACACACACCCTCATAGACACACATGCACACATATTTGTACAAACTCACACACACCTACGCATACACACTCACACACATGTACATGCACACTCATAGACACACATACACTCACACACGTACACACTCACACACATGCACACACACACTCACACACATGATTTTTGCACACTCACACACACATACACACACTCATGCACACTTGCACACAGAGATTTAAAAATAACAGCAGCCACTTCTCACTTAGAGCAGCATTGTTTTGGTGACACTACCCTTGCTGCCGTGCTTGGGTCTCTGCCCTAGGCAAAGCCCACAGCTACCATTTACCTGCAAAGAGAATTTGGACTTAAATGCAAAACCAGATTGAATGTCTGTGATGTGCCAAGAATTGTGCTTGGGGAATGAAACTAGAAAAGCTTCTCTTGAAGTCTGGCAAGTGAGGAAAGGCAAAAACCAGTCATTGCAACAGTGTGGTGTGTTTACATTTGTGTGTGTGTGTGTGTGTGTGTGTGTGTGTGCGCGCACACACGCGCACATGTGCACCATTTGAATATAGATGCAGAGGGTTGGATAGAGTCAAACCAGGGTGTTGGGGGGAGTTCAGGGTTGGGTTGACTCTGAAGGAGGCTTTGGTAAATCGGGACTAGGAGGATAATAGAGACACAGACAAGAGCCATTTGCACAAAAGTTCATGTTCTCTGCTAGCTGTGTTACAAGCACATTGTTTGCACCCTGCTTCCTGTGCTGAAGCTTTTCTTCCACTCAGAAACTGTGTTAGCTGCTTCTCTCTTTAAACCCTTAGGGAAGGCTTTCTTCAGCTCTGAGCTCTAGGGTGCAGTCCATCACAGTGGGGAAGTTATGGCGGCAAGAATGTGAGGCAGCTGGTTTGTGACTCTGAACCCAGGAAGCAGAGAGCTGGATTCTGGTGGCTGGTGTTCCACCTACTTTATCCTCTTTATTCACCCCCAAGGACCCCAGCCATGGAATGATGCCACTCACGTTTAGGGTGGGACATTCCACTTGAGTTTACCCAATCTAGACACTTCCGAATAGAGGTGCTCACAAGCTTGTCTCCCAGGTGACTGAGAGTCTGACATTGAGCTGTCAGTCAATTTCAGCCACCACAGCGACACTGATGGTACAGAGGAGTCACAGTCTGAACGAAACTCCCAGACAGTCCTTTAAAAGATTTCCATTTGCTAACACGCCTTTAGCAGACACGAAGGAGGCGAGTTCCCCGTAACCATGAGTCAATGGCTACAATCTTTTTTTTTAATTTAAAGAGTTGTTTTATTGTTTTTATTAAATTTGCTCTCTCTCTTTCTCCCTCTCCTCCCCTCTCCTCTCTCTCTCTCACACACACACACAAGAGCGAGAGAGCAGGTGTCTGTGTGGAGGCCAGAGGAGTTGGGTCCTCCCTGAGCTGAATGTAGTTGCAAGCTATCTGATATGGATGTTGGGAATAGAACTCAGGTCCTCTGGAAGATCAGCAAATGCTCTTTACCACTGAGTCATCTCTTCAGTCCCACCTCAATTTGGTTTTTGAGAGTTTTATTTTATAGCCAAGGCTAGCCTCCTACTTGAACTCCCCTCAGTCTCTCAAGCTGGTCTCAGTCTAAAACCATGACCTCAGACATCTGAAATATAAATTATGAAGCCATGGAAGGAACCTGTTCCCTGGTAGCCAATACTTGCTTGTCTTGTTCTTGTATTATACTTTTTAACTTGGTCAAATTCACCCAGAGACCAGCATGAGAATATTATGTCATTTTTGTATATGGCTTTCTTTTGTTTCAGGTCAGGAAAGGTCACCAGCATTCACTTGTCAGGGTTCTGGGGCTCATCTTCCACGGTCAAAGTCAAGACCAAGACCCTTCCAGAGAACCTAACACAGAATACCAGCAGCCCCTGGGACAAAGGCTTGGCGTGCACATCCCTGCTACCCCCCAGGACACCGCCCTCAGTTCAACCACCAAAGCACTCTCTCTAGGATGCAATAGGAAACCGTTTCCTCTTGGTGTGACTTGAGAGGCAGCTTCCCCCTCCATGGCCCAGGAGGAAGGCCAGCAAACAGAGCTTCCTTCAGCAGCCTCTTACCTCAGGACTCTCCTGCTGAAGAACCGCAGAGGCTCTGTGAAACCTGAGGAGATCACTGTCTGCCCTAGAGTGCAGAAAAAGAGGGGAGGACAATAGGAGTGGAAGATGAAACCACCGTCCTTCCAGTTTCCAGGCTGGTTGTCAGTGCGCCTGGAAACCTTACTTGACGGCAATTGTTCCCCTAAGCTCTCCTCTGAGTTGCAGCTTTTCTTTGCTTTCCCAACATCTGCCCTTTTCACTGTGGAGTGTGGATATTTAAACAGCTTGCCCTCCTCGGGGTAGGAGCTGTTCCTCAGGGGTTACAAGCTGCCTGTATTGTGTCGGACTTTTTTCTTACTTGTGGTTTTCCACCATCTAGGCTTTGCCCTCCTTCTCCTTTAGCTGAAGGATTTACAAGGCCTTTCTGTAAAGATCCAACACAGTAAATAGTTTCAGTCTCCTGGGAACATTGTCCCTGGTCCCCAGTTCTCCTGTCCTAGCAAAAGCAGCCGTGGGTGACACACACATGAAAGGTCATGGCTGCGCCAATAATGCTTCAGACATTCCTTGTCCATCTCGGCTTTCCCTTTCCCAGACTCCTTTGCACAGAGTGGGGGTTGGGAGGTCATGGCCAAGGAGCCAGCACCAGTCTGCTGAGTGGATTTGTCTAGGAAAACTGCTTTTCTTTTCTGTCTTTAATACCAGTTAAGGCCTGGAAGGACAGCAGCCACCTGTCACAAGGGGTTACAAGAATGCGGATGAAGGTTTGCATCTAAAGGAGATAGAGAAGAAAGACAAGTGTGGGGGAGGGGCCCTCTATCCCATGATCCTGACTGTCCGCTCCTTTATTGCTGTAGCTGAGTACACTCATAGTAAATACATAACAAAAACAACACAGGGCACTGAAGAACCAAAGTTCCTCTATGTTTGTCCTCTGCCTCCATCTTGTGTATTGTGTAAGCTATTTCCCATACAACATTTCGGTCCTCAGAAATGGCTAGGGAGCAAAAAGTAACAGGGTAGCCACCTGGAAAGAAGAGATAACCACAGAATATTCCCACCGGAAGGTCAGCCATAAGAGAACTTGACAAGCAACAGGTGAGGTTTGAAAACAAAATTTCTAAAAAGTTTCTAGGCATGAGGCACTCAGGACTGAACCCATCACCCCACACCCTGCTAATGTAATTTTTCTGGGTTTTGCCTTTAAATGATGCCCTCTAGAGGGGCTGCCAGCTTGAATTGTACACACAATAAACCTTACTTTTGCATTTCAATGAGTAGGTCTCCCTGGTGGTCTTTTGGGGTCCCTGTGGACTGGCCATAACATTTGGGGGCTCATCCGGGATCCCCAGAGACCCAGATTGGAACCCCCGACCTCGAAGGTTTATTCTGATCAACTGCAGTAAGTCTATCTGTGTTCAAATCAGACCATCTGGTGCCCGTGGGAGTCTGTTTTGGGCCCTTTGTCTAACTGTTCTGTTTGTCGATCTTGTGTGTTCTGTGTTTGTATCTCTGCTGACGACTGACTTGACTAGACAGACCATGGGGACTATTCCTTCTTCCCCCAAGGACCTCACCCCAGCCCACTGGAAGGATGTAAAGGACACTGCTCATAACAACAGTGTTGACATAAAGAAGGGTAAATGGGTCATTTCCTTTTCTTCTGAATGGCCCTCTTTCAATGTGGGCTGGCCCAGGGAGGGATCTTTTCACCTGAATTTGATTTCTAAGGTTGAAGACAGTGTTTTCCAACCTCGCAAAGGATACCTGGACCAGATTCCTTACATTGTGACCTGGCAAGGTCTCATCCACCGAGTCGATGTCTGCCCCCTCCCCCCGCCACCTGTGGGTTAAGCCTTTCCTTCTGCCTAATCTGACTGCACTCTTTGCCTTTGCATGGTTTTCCCTTAAAACCCTGAGAAGAGGCCAAGCCTGTCCTCCAGGGAGGACCAACCAGATGAGTAAGATATCTTCCCTCCTCCTTACTCCCCCTTAGACTTGAAGGCCCCACTGCAGGCAGATCCACCTGCACCCCTGGAGTCACCCCAAAGGCCAGCACAGGCCATTAGGAGCCAGAGGGGAGCAGCAACTCCACAACCGGAGTTGGTCGCCCTCGCACTCTGGCCAGCAGGTCTTCCTGATGGAGATGGGAACCAACCCTTCCACTATTGGCCCTTTGCCACCAGTGATCTCTACAACTGGCACACCCAGAATGCCCCTTTCTCAAAAAAACCCAAGATTGTATTAACCTCTTGCAGACTGTTCTGTTCACCCATCTGCCCACCTAGGATGATTGCCAGCAACTCCTGAAAATCTTGATCTCTACCAGGGACCAGAAACAGATTCTGGAGGCCACTCAGTTCCAGGGCCGACAGGAGATCCCTCCACAGATCCGGCTGTAATAAACACCAGTTTCCCTTTTACCTGACTTGACTGGGACTATAGTATGGTGATATATATATGGAGAGGCTCCAGATCTATTGCCAGGCTCCTCCAACAGGTCTCAGAACACAACAGGTGGCTCAGAAGCCAACCAACATGTCTAAGGTCTATGATGTCAGGCAGGGGCCAGAGGAAAGCCCAGCAGTTTATTTAGAGCGACTCCTAGAAGCTTTCCACCAATACACACCGTACAATCTTGAGACAGAAAAGTCAGCCCAGACGGTAATGTTCACCTACATAAACCAGGCAGCTCCAGATATAAAGAAAACGTTACAATCTTCAGAAAGGTTAGGGGAAAAGAATCTGAGGGATCTAGTTGCAGTGGCAGAAAAGGTGTATAATAAGAGAGAGACACCAGAACAGAGAGATGAAAAGAAAGAAAAGAGGCAGAAAAAGAGTCTCACCAGGATCCTAGAACAACAGCAAGCTCAGCACAGGGAAGACTTGGGAGAAATCCTCATGGCCACAAACTCCAGGAACGTGAAGCCAACCCAGCGGGACGAAAGAGGACAGCGCTACAAACCAAAGGTAGGAAAGAATCAATGTGCCTGTTGTAAGGAGGAGGGACACTGGGTCAAAAATTGCCAAAGAAGAAGGGGCCTCCCCAGACAACCCGAGTCCTGCCAGCCTACATTGAAAATAAGGAGGACAGCAACTAGGGGAGACGGGGCTCAGGTCCCCTCTCTGAGCTTAGGGAAACTTTAAAGGTAGAGGGGAAACCAATTGATTTCATGGTCGAAATGGACAGAAAGCTCGGTCTTACTGAAACCAGGAGGACCCGTGTCCCCCAAAACTACCTGGGTCCAAGGGGCCACAGGGACCAAACCTTACTCATGGACTACCTGAAGAACAGTGAACTTGGGAATGGGACAGGTAACCCATTCATTCTTGGTAATACCCGAATGCCCCACCCTCTGCTGGCCCAAGGCCTTCAATCCAAAAGGAAAGCCCAAATCTCCTTTTCCGACAAGGGAGCTAAATTAGTCCACCAGAATGGAGAGCCATTCTGGGTCTTGATTACAAGTGACCTAATTGAGGAATATAGACTTTACTAAGAACCAGAGAAACCTGAGCTGGACAGAGGACTGGCTTCAGAAGTTCCCTCAGGCTTGGGCAGAGACAGGAGGCATGGGACTGGCCCTTCACAGGCCCCCAGTCTACATTGAGATCAAGGCAGGAGCAGATCCCATTAAGGTCCGCTAGTGCCCCATGCCATTGGAGGCTAAAAGAAGCATCACCTCCCACATATTGAAACTTGGAGTCCTAAAACCTATCCAGACAGCCCAAAACACTCCTCTGTTACCAGTTAAAAAGCTTCACACCAATGACTACCACCCAGTACAGGGATTACGGGAAGTGAACAAGAAGGTTACGGACATGTATCCCACTGTTCCCAATCCTTATACACTGTTGGGTGCCCTGCCTTCCAGTTGGCAATGGCACACTGTGCTGGATTTAAGATATGAATTCTTTAGCCTGCCACTGGCCCCTAAGAGCAAAACCTACTTTGCCTTTGAATGGCATGACCCAGAGATCAGGATCAGCGGACAGCTAACATGGACCTGGTTGCCTCAAGGATTTGAGAACTCTCCCACCATCTTTGATGAGGCCCTACATGAAGACCTGGGTGAGTATCGACTCCAGAACTGGGAAGTAAGTCTGTTACAGAATGTGGATGACCTGTTAGTTACCGCTGAGGATGGGGGTGGGGAAGGTGCCTGAAGGGAACCGTGTGTCTACTATGTGCCCTCAGGGACCTGGGATACCTGGCCTCTGCAAAGAAGGCTCAGATCTGCCAATGCCAAGTAATGTACCTGGGATACAGCCATAAAGAAAGCCAACGATGGCTTTCCGAGACCTGCCAGGAGACAGTACTAAAAATCTCAACTTCCACTTCTGCCAAACAAGTAAGGGAGTTCCTGGGGACTGCTGGATTCTGTTGCCTCTGGATCCCTGGGTTCGCCGAAATAGCTAAACCTCTCTGTATGAAGCCACCAAGAATGACTTCACCTGGACTGAGGAAAGACAGAAGGCACTTGACACTCTGAAATGGAAATTTCTGGAGGCTCCGGCACCTCTACCTGCCCGTGAATGAGCACATGGGAATAGCAAAAGAGGATGCTCATTCAGGCAGTGGGACCATGGAAGCACCCAGTGGCCTACCTGTACAAAAAAGTTAGACCTGTGGCAGCGGGCTGGCCTCCCTGTCTCTGCATTACAACAGCTGTAGCCCTGCTGGTAAAAGATGCAGGCAAGCTAACTCTGGGACAGAATCTGACTATTGCCACCCTTCACACATTAGAGGGGATTCCTAAGCAGCTGCCAGACCAGTGGCTGAGCAATGCCCACATGATCCACTATCACGCTTTACTCCTTAATCCAGCCTGGATAACGTTCCGAGTCCCAACAGACACTATGATGGGAAAACTGTTTTAATTCAGAAAAAGTGAAAGTAAAAGGGGAAATCATACAAAGTCATCATCCTAGACATTTAGCGTCAGAGGAAGACATCCTCGGTTAACCACAAGCCTAGCTCACTTAGACACAACAATGTAAGTACACTTTTGGGTGTGCAGTTTGAAGAGAGTCTTAAACGTTGGAGCATCTCCTAAGAAAAAATGTGCATGTGTGAGCCCTAGGCTCAACCCACAATACCACCAAAAACCAGGAAAAGGAAGAGAAAAAAGGTAAGGAGAGAGGGAGGGAGGGTGAAGGAGGGAAAGAGAAAGATGGATGCCACAAAGCACAGATTTATAGCTTTAGACCAGCAGCACTCCCAAAATTTTGGAGCTTTTATGTTCTTCCATTCTTGGTTCTCCATCAGAGATCTGAGGAAGGCACAGCCTTCTGGAAACCAAAGTTTTCAGACCTGAATATCTCTCTCTCTCTCTCTCTCTCTCTCTCTCTCTCTCTCTCTCTCTCTCTCTCTCTCTCTCTCTCTCCTCCCTCTCCCTCGGCTCCCCTACCTTCCCCTCACCCTACATGCACAGTCAGCATGTGCAGAAGCATAACCCTGTTACCCCTACCATGGAGAAAGCTGCTCTGAAACACAGGACAAACCCCACAGAATGGTGGCACTGAGCAGAGAGCCGAGAGCCGAAACCGACAAAGGAACCTAGCTTCTAATAGAGGAGATGTGGGAACATGTGCTCAGAGAGTGGGATAGACGATAAACGCTGAGGCCACTGGATTTTTAACTAAAAAACAAACATGAAACACAATTTCTGTTTTATCTTTTATCCGGAGAGATTTCTAGAAGGATTACAAATCCAAAGATAAAACAGAATCCCTTTAAACTTATTAAAAGAAAATATTTGCGAATATGTAAGATGTGTGTGGAGGATATTCACGTCCATAGCCTGTCAAGACAGTGCAAATATACATATATTTTATACGTATATGCATATTATGTATGTGTGTGTGTGTGTGTGTGGGCACGTGCACGCGTGTGTGTGCACGGGCACGCTTGGAAGAAATGAGAGAGGTGACAAGAACATGGGAATTATCCCTTGTCGGGGAGATGTACATTGGTGCACCAATTCCGGAAACAAATCTGTGGTGGAACGCTTATTGATAAGTTGGAGTCAGTAAGGAGTTGACTTGCATTCCTCCCCATAGCTCCTGATGAACTTCCTCTGCCAAGTAGTCTTTCCTTGCTCACAGAAGCTTCAAATATTGAAATCCCAGCAGAAGTCTGTCCTAGTTCGCTTTCTATTGCTGTAATAAAGACCATGACCAAAAGCAACTTGGGGAGAATAGGGTTCATCTCATCTTACAACTTAGAGTCTTGAATGGAAGTTAAGACAGGAGCAGCAACTGAAGAAGAGATAATGAAGGAACACTGTTTACGGGCTTGCTCTCAATGACTTGCTCAGCTTGCTTTCTTGTTCAACCAGAGACCACCTGCCCTGGGGTGGTGCTGCCTAAAGTTGGACTGGGGCCTCCCACATCAATCATTAAGAAAATGCCCTCTAGACTTGCTTATAGGTCAACCTAATGGAAGTATTTTCTTCACTGGGTTTGCCTGCTTCCCTCATTATCCTAGCTGTATCAAGTTGATAAAAAAGTAACCAGCACATCTCCCCCAATTGAAGTTTGTTCAAAAGATTCTATGCAAAGTCCTGGGGGATGCAGCTCTTTCCAGAAGCCCACCTTAACTTCTTGTATTAATTTTGCTTTGTAAAAAACTTTCAGCTCATCTCGTGTTTAAATTCTTTCTCTGTTCATAAGAATCTAGAAACACGAGGTAGAAGTGACAATCTTGTCTGCCTATCTCTAAGACCTCTTCAGCCTCCATGTACCAGCAACACCCCAATATCCCTAAAAGAGCCAGGCACTGGGTACATTCATCTCTCTGCTTCTGGGTGGATGTGATGTGGTCAGCTACTTTCAGGCCTTGGCACTGAAACTTCTCCGTAGGAAATTGTGACCTACAACTGTAAGCCAGATAACACCTTTCTTCTCCAAGTTGTTTTTAGTCAGAGGGTTTTATCATAGCAAAGGAAATGAAGCCAGAACAGAACCCTGATCTCCAGTATGATGTTTTGAAGATGAACCATTGAAGAGAGTAGCCACCATGGATGGGATTGGTGATAAGATGCACTGGGAAGTTTTTCTGCCCTTCCTCCATGTAATGACACATGGAGAAGGCTGCTTCATGGCCCAGGAAGTGGGTCCTCCCCAGATACCAAATCTTCTAGTACCTTGGCCGTGGACTCCAGCTTCAGATCCCACAGAATATAATTTTTGTTGTTCAAGCCACCCAGACTGCCTTGTTCTAACTGAGCAAATTTAATAACCAATCAACAAACATATATGTCCTAGTATGAAGAAAAGGATCTATCCTTCTGATAAATATATACATGTTCAGAGTAATCTGGTCTGGGATGTTGCTTGTTGTGGAGATGCTCCATCTCCCCCAAGGGAGCAGCCGGTTTCTGGAGTACTATTCAAAAGTTTTCTCTGTCCTGGCAGGTGGCAACAACAACTTCTCAAGAATATGAAAAGAACAAAAATTTTGGTGTTGTCTTCCCTCATAGACAACAGGAAACAGTTGGTGACTTTGGTGTACTGACATAAGGTAACCTTGGGAAACTTTAGCGCCCCATACACTTGGTTACACGCGGGCGGGGTCTGGCGCTAAAGGAGGCATTTCAAATCACTAACGAAACTATGGTTTAGTCAATAATGGTATTCAAATACATAGTCATTCATCAAATAAAGGAAGCTAGATCCTTGTCTAGCACCATAACAAAGGTATTTCAAGTGAACAGACATTAAAAATTGAATAAAATAATTATGATGATCATTGTGTTTGGCTCTGCCTTTGCGTTGCATATTTTAGGCAATGTGGGTAATAGGCACAAGACAAAAGAATTACAATGGAACATTGGAGAAAGGTTTTCTTGTTTCTAGCAAAGAGACAAGGGGAATCACAGACCTTTTTGCCTATCTGAACTTGCTGGGAGTCTGTGTGCAAAGTCTGTAGGTGCCGATAAATGAGAAGGGCTGAGAAATACCAAACATTGGCAGTACTCTCCTTAAGAGCTAATTTCAGCTTTGTACAGTGAGGAGAAAGTTGTTTAACAGTTGTGCCAACAGGATTTTTTAAAGTAATCTAATCATCCTTTTTAATCCTTGTTACCTTAAATCTCATTTCCTTTTTGTTTACATCCACCCACACATTCCTACCAGCCTTTAATTATAATCTTTTGATATTATTTTAAATCACCTTAGATGAGCAGTCATTGGACTGCTGAGTTGACTTTTATTCCAACCAAGAGTCTCTGCCCAGTATCAAAGGGACGTAAAAGTGCTGGCACTGGATACCATAACTGCTGTGCCTAGAGCCGCGCTGCCATCTTGCTTCCTGCCCTGTTTCCCTGCCTATTTTCTTTGTTATACTTGTATTATTTTCTTGTATTTGAAAGCTAGACTTCTGTTTCACTTCCACAAGTGCTGACTAAATTATAAACAGCTTCTGAAATTCCAACATACCGGCCAGGATTCAGTCAGGAAAACGACTATCAAATTATTCCAAGACTGACAGATTTAGTATAGGAACTGGGCTGGCATACACTGCGGAAGGGCAGAGTTATAGAGGTTACCAAATGCATCATCATCATCTGAGCCAGCAGGTCGGAAGCAGGTGATTCGAGGGTGTCTGGGAAGCAGATGAGATCACACAACCCAATTCTCTAGGCCCAGTGTCTCACGACCATGACTTCTCTCCTAGCTGAAGGCTAGCCCCCACAGTGCACCATAGACAGTTGACAAGAGATTTCTGGAAGGGCATATTTCGTGTTTTATTATGACATAAACACTAACTTACCCCTTGTGGTGATTTGAATGAGGATGGCCCTCATAGGTACATATCTTTGAATACTTGGTCCCCATTGGTGAAACTAATTGGGAAAGATTAGGAAGAGTGGAGGTATGGCCTTATTGGAGAAGGTTTGTCACTGGAGGTGGGCTTTCAGGTTTCAAAAGACTCAGTGCCATTGCCAGTGGTCATCTCTGTTTTCTACTTGCTGTTCAAAATGTAAGCTCTCAGCTGCTGCTCCATGCCTGACACTTGAAACCCCGATTCTGCCATTATAGACCCCAACCTGTAGTAAGCTTTCTTGTCAGACTATCTTTGGATCACTAGCCCCAAATAATGATATAAAGACTTCTTAATAATGATGAACACTTGGCCTTTAGCTTATGTTTATTTCCAACTAGCTCTTACAACTTAATTAACCCGTGTTTTTTAATCGACGTTCTATCACATGGATTTTTTTTGCCTCTCCATCATTCTGTATGTCCGACTTGGTAGGCATATAGCTGGCATCTCCATGTGCCTAGATTCATCTCCTCTTCCTCTCTCTCCCTGTAAATCCTGTCTTTTCTCTCCTGCCTCGCTTCTGGTCATTCAGCTCTTTATTAGATCTCTCAGAAGGTGTCTTAGGTATAGACACATCTTGACAGTGTACAAAAAGATTATCCCACAACACCAACCCTCTGAAACCACAAGCCCCAAATAAACTCTTTCTTCTGGAAGTTGCCTTGGTCAAGGTGTCTTACCACAGCCATGGTAAAGTTACAAATATGCCCTGCTGTGCGAGAAGTGAGGAAGAAAATGCTCGAGTTTCCCTGTCATTTTAGCTGAACAACTTAAAATAGAGTTGTCTATTTCGCTTTGTATTTTATCCTCTCAAGCTGATAACCAGATTTATGAAAACATGTGTGTAATTAGTTTGAGTGCTCTAGTCCTCCCATAGCTACTGTTCCCCTTTCAGCACTAAGGACTCAAAAGTTAAATAGGAAATTGCAGAATAAACAAATTGATTAAGTCTTGAGCTGTAGGGTATTTTGAGTGGTCTGATGAAATCGTGTGCTATTCTCTCTGGGACCTCATCCCTTTGTCCACCATTATCCACACTATATAAGCTACCAGTCTTATATGGTGTGGAGATGAAATGTCTCTTAAATGGCGTGTGTGTTAAAGGTTTGAGACTTAACATGGCATATTCAGATCTGACACTCTTGGAAAAGTGATTGGATCCTGAAGGCTCTGACCTAGCCAATGAACCAAGTCAGTAGGAGATTCATAAAATGATGGCATTGTTGGACGTCACGGGAATCTTTGAAGGTGGGGCCTAGTTAGAGGAATTATATCACAGAAGCCTGAAGGTAGAGACTCAGTTTCTTTTCTTAGTTGCTGTGATAAAGTACCCCAGCCAAAAGGATTTGAGGAAGTAAGGGTTTATTTTGGCTTACCAGCTCTAGAGGGATATGGCCATCAGAACAAGGAAGAAATAACAACAGGAAGGCATGAGGACAGAAGCAGGAAGCTAGCTGATCACATGGCAGCTACACACAGGAAACAGAGAGAAATGAAGAGGAAGTAGGACCAGGCAGTAAACCTCAAAGGCCATGCCCACTGGTACACTTCCTCCATCAAGGCTCCACTTCCTAAAGGTTCCATAAGCTTCCCAAACACTACCACTAACTTTAGACCAACTACTTAAGACCTTAGCAAGTAGGGGCCATTGAAACCACAACAGAGGTATCTTGTGCCCATCCTTTTCCTCTGTTTCCTGTGCTGCTCAGGTGGAAAGAACCACCTCTCCTGTCAGGTACTCCTGCTGCAGCAATGTTCCACCTCACCTGAGGTCCAGAGGAAAGAAGCCAACTGACCTTGGACCAAAGCCTTCAAAAATGTCTCCAAATAAGCCGTTTCTGCTCTAACTTAGCTGTTCTAAGTCTAGTTTCCACAAGTCAGAGTCCTAAAGTGTCCCCATGGGATCTAGTGGGTCAGCGAGTAGTCTGAAAGAACGCGGGTACCCCCAGACTTACAGAGCTTATTGACATGAAGATTCTAGAGTCACAAACTTTCTGAGATACTTGTTGTGACTTAGAATTATGCCTGGTAGCGACTGAATGGTCATCTTGGTTATCAGGTCCCAGTGTCTCAATGCTTATGTTCAGGTAACCCGCATTTAAAAATTATTTTTATATTTATTGTTTTTAGAAGGTAACTGGGCCTCTCTCTCTCTCTCTCTCTCTCTCTCTCTCTCTCTCTCTCTCTCTTTCTCTCTCTTTCTACCATGTAATCTCTGGGGATTGAATTCAGGTCCTCAAATTTGATGCCTTTACCTGTGGAGTCATTCACTGGCCCATGAGACTACCCTCATTTCATTTAACATTAGCTTCAGAGTTTGGTGATGATGGCAGTCTGGGTGGAGTGGGGAGTGACACTCAAGAAAGGCCGTAGGTGAAAAAGTAAAGGTTCTATAATAAAATGTTTGAGGAGGGCTGGGATTGATCAGTAGGTGAGTCCTTGCATGGCATGCCTGAAGCCATCCTGACACTGCACAAACTAGTTATGGTAGCACATGCTTGTGACCCTTTGCTGGGGGGCGGGGAGCAGAGGCTTAAGGTCAAGGCTTTTACAACTGTTGATTATCTTGACTAAAAACACGATGAACACACACACACACTGGGGTTGATTTTACTAAAAGGGAAGAAGAGGGAGGTAGAAGGAAGGAATAGATCTTGGTGTCTTTTCTCCATATTTGCTATTTTTTAATTTTGTGAAGTCATTTTAAATTCTGTGCTGTCACTAGTTTAGCGGGTTGCATTCTCAAAGCCGTGTTCCTGTTTAGTGGGCTAGCCTCAGGATTTGCCTGCAGCAAACACAAGACGAATCACTTCTCACAGCATTTTGACTGCCTGCTTCTTAAAGTCTACTTGAAGCCGGGCGTGGTGGTGTACGCCTTTAATCCCGCCGCTCCGAAGGCAGAGGCAGGAGGATTGAGCAATTTTAAGGGTAGCACAGTGACTTCCATGCCAGCCAGGGCTAGACTGCAGGACTCTGTCTCAAAAAAGGGTGGGGAGTCTAGTTCAAAAGGAGAAAATTGTTCTTTTACTCCAGACTGTTGGCCCATTTTCCCTCTCAGGTTAAAGTATGCTTTCTCGGGCCTCTAGAGAGCTCTCCCTTTTAGTCATCCTGCTGGAGTGGGGGCTTCCAGCTCTTGTCCTAAATGCAATCCACCTAATTTCAGGCTGGAAAGAGAAGAGACGGGAAGCTTTCTACTCAGTGGATGAACAAGTGTTCTGTAAGAACAGCACGAGGACACGTAACCTCCTTTGAGGTCTCTTGGGCTCAGTTAAAGATGAATGCACGGGGCAAAGGCCCTCTATGAAACACATAACCGATCAAATCCCAGAAGAAATCAAAGTCTCTTGGGTGACTAAAGCTAGAAATCGTGACACTCCAGTGGGGCGTTGCAAAATTGCTGAAGTTTCCTGGTCTTAAGAGGGCAGATGTCAGTTCAGAGTCGCCCTAAGAAGATGACTACATCTCCCCCAGTCTGGAGGCTGCACAAGTCTTGCTCATAAAAGGCTAGGACAGCCCGGAGCAGCATTGTGCCCAGACTCTGGAGTCAAATGTGGAAGGGATGGGATTATTCCGAAGGCAATGTATGGCCACTTATTCATTCTCCTAGAGACAGGGTAAAGACAAATGGGATTTAAAAACAAAAGTGGACTAATTTCCAGGCAGGGACTGAGCCAAGAAAGAGGCCGGGGTCCTCCCCTTTACCCAGAGCACCCTTCAGCCTGGCATTCCACATCTTGAATCAGAGCCATTGTCTGGCTCTCCTGCAAACACTGCCTCCATTGTGATTCCGCAGGGACACAGCTCCACAAGTACTGCTTTCTGCAGGCCCGGGGCTCCTTTGAATTTATCCCATTGAGTTGTGACTCGGGCACTCAGCCAGCAGGGCCTCCAACCAGGGTGGTGCCTGGGGATTTGTGCTGATTTATTGCATAACCCTGCCAGGTAAATCACTTTGCCATCCCATGGGAAATGTCAAGTCAGGGGCAAAGTGTGGGTGCTCCCTGAGTGAATTCAGTGTTTGGGTAAGAAAAAATGATTGCCAAAACTCTCATCCTTATTTATAGTTGTCTTCATGGCTACTTGGTTGGACTCAGACTGCCTGGAAAGTTCTAGAAAAATTCTAAGTTTCACAAGTCAAATTTCCTAAAGAATTCTCCTGGAATCTAGCGGATGAGGTAGTTCAACTTGAACCAAATGAAGGTGACCCCCAAATGTCTCGAATTTATAGAAATCCAGGCCCTAAGCTTTATTACTGGGTATTCTGAACCATACAACTGAAGTTGAGACTAGAAATTGACTTTTTATTTTTGCATTTCAAGTGTTTTTAACACAAAGAGTTCACATGACAAGCTACCCAAAACAAACAAAATACCCCCGAAACAAATAAAACACACCACACACACACACCAGCAATCTTGGCCTAGCAATGTAGCTTCGTGGTAGAACCTCTCTTTGACATGCTAAACACACAGATGAGGTCCTATGTTCTCTTAGAACAAAACACACACTGGTTATTGAATACTGGCAAAGTGAGCATTTAGATATGTCTGCTGTGCTAAGTAGCTGAACCGGAGTGGGATCTCAGAACTCCAGAAGGTTCCAAGCATTCTCCTTCCACTGACTGAACACTTACGCCTAACCAGACTTTCTCATCCTTTAAGCACCTGCATTACTGTTAGTGGAGGTGGGGCTGTACTGAGGTCAGTCAAGGACAGTACCAAGTTAAGGAAGGGGTCAGACTGATGAGCTCAGTTGGGAAGCCCCAGTGACAGAGACAAACAGTATTTTAATATTACTCAGTATCTGTCTGGCCACCTCCTCCAAAGGAAACTAACTACCCACCCACCACCCACTATCCTCACTTCCAGGTGGCCATAGGGAGAACCACAAGAAGGTACTTCCCTAGCCTGACTAGAACAGGGATGGGCTGAAACCAAGATAGCCAGTTGTCAGGTGAAATGGGGCATGAAGCAGCATGAAGAAACGAGAGCCGGGCCAATCAGATTACCTCTGCTGGGAAGGAGGAGTTGGGAAACCTGGAGCACTCAGGCTGGTTATCAGAAGGTTGCCACAGTTTATTTTGAGGTCGGTTGGGAGGCTGGGGAAGTCACAGCGAACCAACAGGAAGGTAAGGGTCCTGGCCAGTGGGGAGAAGAAATCTGAGCAGCTACAGAGACCAATGAAAATGTCAAGAAATTCTGATAATGAGGATATTTGTAGCATGAGGCAGAAATAGAATCCAAACGCCCAGTCTTATGTGAGCAAGCTCAAGGAGCTCTCTAGTCTCGGCAATGAGATAGTCAGAAAAGACGTAACGACGGTGTTAAATGAAGCCCACACAGTATGCAGCATGCTTGTGGTGTCATGGACTTTTATATTCATGGGTGCATTAAAATATCTATTTTAACAAAGCAAGGACATCGAGAGGACTATCTAGCCCTGATCTGTCCAATCTAGAACCCATTTGCAGGTTATTGGACACTTGAAATGTGGTTAAGTCTAAATTGGGATGTGCTGTATTCAATAGCATGCCATAGAGTACAATAATTGAAGTATCTAACATGATACTTCATGTTATAATGATAACATGTTGAGATGATGTATGTGGGACAGAATGGATTAGATAAAGGTAAAATATTAAAATTATGTTACCTGTCCCACTTAACATTTTGACGGAAGCTACTGGAAAATTAAAAATTGTGATCGTTGGCCTCATTCGGGACTTTTCTTCATTCTTCGGACAGCGCTGGTCTAGTCTGTTGGCTTATGAGACAAAGAGCATTGACACATGAAAGGAAGAAAAGCTTGAGCTTCATGACCCAAGCCCTTCTTACCTCCTCCAGCTTTCACACTGGAAAAGAAACGTAGCAGATATTGGCAGAGTGCACTGTGGTCAGCTCTTACACAGCCTCTATGATGTAAACGTCTCTCTATTCCTGCCATTATGTGGAGCCCTATTTCCCTTGACGCCGTGTTGGCCTTCTGACCTATAGCACCCAATTGAATTAGATGGAAGAGATTACTATACCCATTTTGGGTGTAGCCTGTAAGAAGCTTGGCAGCTTCTATCTTTGCTTTTGGATCCTAAGTACCAGGCTTTGAGGAAGCTTTGTCTAGACCAGTGAAGAGAATGAGAGAGAGGCTATGCGGAGGAGCGTGTGAGTGCCAGACGTGTGAGTGTGGCCCTTTAATGCAGCCAAAGTAGCTTACAGCACCGCCTAATGTATGACCCCAGCAGAGGCCATGCAGGGCAGCTCGAAGGGCAGAGCCATGAGAAGTGGTGTATGGCTGCTATATAGCTTAGTTCAGTATACGCGGCGTGGAGATCAGGCTGTGCCCTAAGCTCCTGCCCTGCTGTAAGTGTGTGAAATGATGGCTTTGAGGCTGGGCCTCGCCCCGGATAACTCCACTTTGCAAAGTGCAGTTGGCTCCACTCTGAGGGTGAATGCAGAGGGAGGATGACACTGCATTGCGATTGTGTCGTAGACACCACCATCTTCCCAGCACAGACTGAAGCACAGACTGATGGTGACTCATTCCTACAAGTAAATTACCAAAGCATGTGGGAAACACATAGACCCACCATGATATATTAAAACCATGTGAGAGAACTCAGATGAACAGGGTACAACACCCTCATCCGGTCTCTAAAAGGATCCACACCCAACACTGATGGTGTTGCTATCTAGCTACCCGGTGCCTGTAGACCAAGCTACCAACAGGCCCAGAACTCCCGGCTCTTTCCCAGACGTCTGCTTAACCTGGTACTCACCACGTAAGTGGCCCACTTGAACTGCATCTATCACCCACCCATCCATTATCCATATATTGTTCCACTTCTCACTTTACCCAACAAACAGATTGCATTCTGGAGCAGCCTCCCGCTCCAGCCGGGTTCTCTAATGTCTTATATAACCCTCTACAGTGACTCTCTTTGCATGGGTATCAGCTCTCTGCCTTCAGTATGGCCTCTTGGAACACTGGGGCCTCTTTAACCCTTTCGTAGCTATTACTGAATGTCATAGAATGTGTGGTGTGATAATTAAGATTAATGATTAAGGTTGGAATAAGAGAAACAGTTAATGAGCATGCTTTCAAGGGAAGTCAGGGCGGGCAGTAAACCACAGCCAGCACAGCCGGCCCAGTGTGTGAATTTACTTTTGCTCAACAAAATCTGACTTTGAAGGAAGACAGAAACATCTTCGTGTCTGCAAGTCTGACAAAGTGTGCTCATGACACACAAAAATATGTTCAAAACTGTAAATAGAAAGGTCTTGGGGATGACAACATAACTGAGACTGTGGCCCGCCTTCAAGGGTCTTAAAATCTCTGGAAGGGGTCATCCACATCTATAAAAACAGCTCCAACGTGGGAACTGAAGCCCCAGGGACAGGTGTGGTTTTTCTTTTCTTCCTCTTTCCGTGTGTGTGTGTGTGTGTGTGTGTGTGTGTGTGTGTGTGTGTGTGTGTGTGTAAGAGAGAAAGACAGACAGAGAGACTGGGGGACACACACGTATGTGGGTGTGCAAGCACTTGTATGTGTCTGCATGTGGAGGTTCCAGGTTGATGTTGGAAATCATCCTTTATTACCTTGTTACCTTATTCATTAGGAGAGGGTCTGCCATTCAGACCCAGAGCCATTCAGACTGGCTAGCTCTGAGGTCCCTTGCCGCTACTGTCAATAGGACTAACCTGGCTGGCCAGCTAGCTCTGAGATCCTTTCCCACCATTGTCTAAGGCTGAAACTACAGGAGCGTTGCAGTGCCCACCAGACCTTTACATGGGTTCGGGGATTCAAGCTCTGGTCTTCAAGTTTGTGCAGCAAGTGTTTAAATCCCAGAGCCATCTTCCCAGCCCTAACAAGGGCTTTAAGTTTAATATTGTGCCAGTTATTGAGGGGCTTCCCCAGGACTTCATGCCCACCCCTGCTGGTTAAGTATTAAAGAGCATGTATTTGCTCTACTACCCCAGATATCTCTCTCTCTCTCTCTCTCTCTCTCTCTCTCTCTCTCTCTCTCTCTCTCTCTCTCTCTCTCGGCAGTATCTCACCACATAGCCTAAACTGGTCTCAAGCTTTCAACCCTCCTGCCTCAGTCTCCCAAGTGCTGGACGTTCAAGCCCAAACCACCAGTCTTGGTCCTTGAGCCCCTTTCCCAATGGGGAAGAAGGGCAGCACTCCAGCAATACTACCTACTTCCTCCTTAAAGGATCATGGGAATGGGTGCCACTTCCAGCCTATTACAGGAAGAGAGAAAACACTGGAATGTCTGTTCTCTGGGCCAGATTTTGGATACCTCCTAAAGCCTATAGGGGAGTCCAGGCTCACTTTCCCCCATCTTTTCTCTTTGGGTCGACATCAAGGGTTTCTTTCCTGTGGTCCCCTGACCCCAGCCATCCTGGCTTTGCAGGTTCCCCTTTGTCTCTTCTGGGCCATTTGCATCTTTGAGGCCTTCTGGTTTGGGGATTCCCACTTCAGAGCGCCTCATTTACATTTCCTCATAATAGTGAGCAGTTCACAGGCGGCTGAAATGCAATTGCCAAACAGTGAGCAATTCATCTGGAAAACCAGCCCTTCAAGGTTTGGGGCTTGGCATTTCTGAGAACTTGGAAGATATTGGCATTGGCACTGTGGACCACCATTGACAGCGGAGGCAGAGCAAGGACACCAAGAGAAACTCAAACCTGACTAGGGCAGACCTCTGCCATGTCCCACTCAAGGGTTACCCAACAAATGCCAATCACAGATGCAGAGAGGGTTTATCCAAAGAGAAAGAACTTATTCATGAGGCAGCCAAGCATAGTGAGAGCCCCAAAAAGATCCGTCTGTTGAGGATAGACTTAGGGGTGTCTATGGGAAAAGGAAATGGGCAGTATGAGTGTGGAGAAGGGTGACTGGACTCTGGGAGCTGTGAGGAGTGGCGATGATGCTCATCATAGGCTGCATGCTGGGGGACATGGCAGCATAGTGTACTCCGAAAGGAGTGGGGATGGGGGTTTCAGATCTCTTACTTCATACAGTCGTCCATCTGACACATACTCCAGTCCAAGGGAAGGGCTGGGGGTTTGAATGTGTTTAAATTACCTTCAGATTCTTGTAAAACAACATGAACAATTGCTGCCCTGGTGACCATACATCAAAGGAGAAGCTAAGGGAGTATATTGATTAGCTATGCTGTTGAAAAGAAGAAAAGAAAAAACCCCATAAATTCAGATAACTAAAGGCAAGAGAAGCTAGAAAGTATATTCAGGTTTTCCCTCAGTTTCAAGAGTCTCATTAACAACCCAGGGAGACCTGCTCATGGTGGCTCATGGTGCAGAGGCAGGAGGATCATTGCAAACTGAAGTTCAGTCTGGTCTCTTTAGCAAGTTTCAAGATAGCCAAGGCTACAGAGTGAGACTTTGCCTCAAATAAAAAAACAAACTTAAATCGTACTCCCAAAAAAAGCCCAAGGGAGAAAGATTTACATCGCTAAACCAGGCCTATATAGTTAGGTAACTGTTTAGATTATAAATAGAGCCAGTATGTGAGACAAAAGAGAGGCATACTCAAAATTACCCTACAACATCTTTTAATGCCACATAGCAACATTTGACCAACAAAGGGTCATATTCGTGAGGATGATCGCGTAAGATTATATGGCCAGCTGGTGACATCATAATGCACAGGTCATTGTTTGTATGTTGCTCGTGTGAACAAACCTTCTGAGTAGCTAGTGACATTCAAGCCCAACAATACAATTGTGTACAGTGCCGGATGCTTGACAACCAGAACGAACAACCATACTACTGGATTTTTTTCCTACTGTTTGCTTTACTATACATTTCATCATTACTCTAGAGTGGATTCCTATTTACTAGGTATTAAGTCAGCAGTAAACAGGTCTACAGCCACTTTATATCTTGTAGTTATGTCTTGTGATGGCATCCACTGATTGCCCTACACATCTAGGTTTGTGGAAGCACACTCTATAACATTCACACAAACTGTGGTCTCTCATGACACCTTTCTCAGAGAGTGCCCCTGTGCTAAGCAACACACGAATGTGGAGCAAACACTGAGGCGTGCTTAGGATCCTGGATAGCAAGTCTTAGAGTCATTGGAAGTTTAAGAGAAACAAGCACGGGGGAAAAACAAACAGCAAACGGGCCTTACAGGTGTCTCTTTTCAGGTCCTCTGCCTTTAAGATAGCTGGGGCCTCCACAGCCATGGTTATTAATTATTCTTCACATGTGCCTAGAGGATACGGATGCTGGATAGAGAAGAGTAATACAAACAGCCGACATTGTGGTGGACACTCTTCAACTATTTTCTCTTCATCATGCGGTGGTAGGGTTGGTAATCCCTGAGGACTGGGGAGATGCTTAGTTAATAAAGTACTCAAAGTTCAAAGCATGAGGACCCGAGAACTCAGGGTCCCAGAACCCCAGCACCTGCACAGAAGGCCAGGTGTGGTAGTGTGAGCCTGTAATCCCAGCACTGGAGAAGGGAGGACAAGTAGGTCGCTGGGGCTCACTGGCCAGGCAGTCTAGCCTAGTCTGGAGCCTCAGGTCCCTGAGAGACCCTGTTTCAGAAAACAAGATGGACAGACCTTAAAACGACACCTGAGGTTGTCCTCTGTCCTCTGTACACACACACACACACACACACACACACACACACACACACACGTGTGTGTGTGCATCTACGTGAACATGTAACCATGTTGTATAAATATCAGAGGGACAGAGGGAGGAAGGAAGGGAGGAAGTAGGATGAAGAGGAAGGAAGGAGGGAGGAGTCAAGGCTGGCATCTTTGTTGGGGCTCAAAGAACAACACAGGCAAACTATGGTGCTTGGTGGTACTCTGAACAAGGTGACCTACAGGAAATGCAAAGTTTACAGAAGCAGCCTGACAACCAAGCCCGTCTAGTCCTACCTGCTTTTGTCCCTGTCCCAAGGTGCAGAGAGAAAGGTTTTCTGCAGCAACCTCCAGCTTCCAAAGACTAGGCCTGCCTGCCAAACAGGGAACAATCGCCCCTTGTCCCTTCCCTGGGCTTTCATTAGCTAAACTCATATCACAGGAAGAAAGAAGCCTGCCACCCGCCTAGGTAGACTGTCCTCCCGTGCTGTCAGCGCTGTTTCAGCGAATCGTTTACAAAGGTTGTCTGTTCCTCAGACCAAGTCTTTGTCCAAGGCCATTGTCAACCAAATTCATCAAACTCTCCTAAAAACCATTTAAACCCCTCCCAAGTTGCCAAAATCCTCTGTCTTCTTCATCTCCTATAGGTACAAAAATAAATAAATAGAGTTAATAAAAACTCTATAAGCTTTTGCATCATACAGGACTGGGGCACTACACTGTGGTCACTGCCATGCAAGTCATATGTCTGTGTGTCTTTTCTCCAGCTGATCTCTTTGGCAATTTATCCAATAAACCTTCAGAGAGCAAAGGAGACATTTTCCTTCGCCCTTGAGGTTGGCTAGGTAGACACAGGGAAAACGAAAGAAAACTACATGGTACCTAGCAGCCGATGTGATCACAGAGTTGTATTACATACACCAAGATGTCATGTGACCTATCAAACATTGAAGGAACAAGAATACTTAGACCTGGATGGGACCCACAGGACTGACCACCAAGAGCTCTGGCTTTGCTTTGTTACAACGTCATTCCCACATCATTAATCTTGCAAAGTTTCTTGCTCCCACCATGCATCTGGCATTATGACACATCTACAATCTTCATATAAGGGTTAAGCAGCTGGTGTGGGGGTGGGGGTTGGTGACCCTATTCTGGGAAAATACTGGCCCATTGTTCAAATTCCCCACCTAACTCAATAATTCCCCTGTCCTAGTTTGTTCTCTATTGCTGAGATGAAGACCATGACCAAAAGTGACTTAGGGAGAAAGGGATTATTTCATCTTTCAATTTATTTAGTCCATCATGAAGAGGAGTTAGGGAAAGAGCTCAAGGCAGGAACTGAAGAGGAGACAATGAAGGAACACTGCTTACTGGCTTGCTCCCAGTGGCTTGCTCAGCTTGATTTCTTATACAACCAAAGACCACTTGCTCTGGGGTAGCACTGCCCACAGTTGGACTGGGGCCTCCCACAGCCATCATTAAGAAAACTCCTTATAGACTTGCTTATAGGTCAATCTAATGGAAGCATTTTCTTCATTGGGTTTACCTTCTTCCCTCATAGTCCTGGCTGTGTCAAGTTGATAAAAAAGTAACCAGCACATCTCCCTCCATTAAAGTTTGTTCAAAAGATTCTGTGCAAAATCCTGGGGGATGCAGCTCTTTCCAGAAGCCCACCTTTACTTCTTGTATAAATGTTGCTTTGTAATAAAACTTTCGAGTCGTCTTATGTTTAAATTCTTTCTCTGTCCATAAGAACCTAGAAACACTATGTAGAAGTGAAATATTTTCTCTCTATCTCTAAGATCTCCCCAGCCTTCAGGTACTAGCAATACTGCAAAATCCTTCAAACAATTAGCAGATTAACTGAAGAAAAGCATGATCACGGTTCCATGTGATGTGAGAGCTTCCAGGTCAAGTGTCCAGAGGCCTGGGATGAACTATCCATTCTTATGCTTAGGCTAGGGGAAATATGGACATTCATGCAGGAGTATTATTGAACAGGAAGAGGTTCAATCCACTAGTAATCCCAGTAAGGCCTGCCCAGACTCTTTTTGGCATCTGCTGTTCTTGGTATTGGATAGAACTCTATAGGGAATGGGGATTTTGAGACCCACAGTCAAATAAAGCCTGAGACTTTCCATGGGGAATTCATATATATAAAAACAGAGGGGAGTGTTGGAATAATAGTTTTTGGTAATTATGGCTGGCTTCGGGAAAGAGGTTCTGGTTTCCATGACTTCTCTTGGAGAGGAAAGCATCTAGCATCTAAACTTGGGGCAGAGTGAGGAGTTGTAACATGAGGGTCCTGCTCGTTGGGGTTTGTGTCCCGCCCGGTACCCCACAGCCGGCAAGCCCCAAAGAAAATCACACAGAGAGTCTACATTAGGTTATTAACTGATTGGCCCATTATCTCAGGCTTCTTACTAGCTATTATAACTTATATTAACCCATCTATGTTAGCCACATGGCTCAGTACCTTTTCTCAGCTGGGCAGCTTACATTGTTGCCTCCTTGGTGGTCTGCGCAGGAATGCCAGGGAAGCTTCCTGCTTCCCAGACGTTCTCCTCGCCCAGCCTCTACTTCCTGTCTGGTTGACCCGCCTATACTTCCTACCTGGCCAATCAGCATTTATTTAAAACATGATTGACAGAATACAGACACATCTCCCGCACCAAGGAGTGACAGACAAGAGGGCAGGAGGGCTGAGAACACTTGGTTTTGGAGGCCTTCATGTGGGGCATCATCGGTGTCTGAGCCTAACACAGTCAGAGAAACTTACTGCTCATGCATAGATGTACATGCATCTGCAAGAGCGCATTTGGAGGTTGGAAGACAGTTTTTGGCAAGGCAGTTCACTCCTTCCACCGTGTGAGCTTCAGGGATTGATCGGGCTTGGTAACAAGCACCTTTGCCCACTGAGCCATCTCCCCAACAGAGGAGGACACTGGGTAACTTTTTACAAACTCCCATACTTTCTGTCTGTTCACCCTAAAAACCCATCTGTTTTTCCATGGACGTCTTGTCACTGTCCCTTTCTGTGTTATGTCAGTATATGACCCTTTCCCCTAACTCCTCAGCCAGCCATGCTCCCACATGATGTGATGGTAAGTTTTTCTTCCAGCCAGGTACTGTGGATGTCAGTACATGGGACTGATAAAGAAGACTCAAGTGGAAGGTACCACGTGAGCTTAGGAACAGAGGAAAGAGAACAGAGGGAAGTGTGGGGAAGGTTCTGTGGCTGGAAGAAAGGGAGAAGAGGAATCAGGTATAAGAATTTAAAACCAGGTGACCGGACCAGAATCAGGTCAAAGAATGGCCACAGAACTCTTGAAAGCTGGACACGTCCTTGCGATCCTTGCGATGTCACAATACGCAGTCAGCCTGCAGTACACATAGGTTCTGTATTCATGGATCCAACCAACACAGATGGACGCTCTTCGGGAATAAAAGAAGTTACATCTCGGACTGAAGCGTGGGAGCACTTGATTCAGAGAACCTGACTTCCATTGCCAGCGCCTAATTTGGCGGCTCACAGCCACCTGTAACACTAGTTCAGGGGGACCCGTCCTCCTCCTCTGGCCTCTGAAGGTGCCTGTGCACATTTGGCGGACACATACATAAGTAGAAATAGATCTTTTAAAACAGTTGCATTTGGACTGAGCACAGAGACCTTTTGGCCATTGATTCCTAAATAATACAGTAGCATAACTGCATCTCTGCATGATATATAAGTGGCTCACAGGTGACTTAAAGCACACCAGAGGACATGTACAGGTTGTATGCAAATACTCTGATCTTAACGTGACTGGTTTGGGATTTCAGTGTTCTCAGAGATCCTGGAAACAATCCCACCGTATGCAGACCTCCACTCCTAGCTCCTGCCCAGGTCCAGAGTTATTTTCATTTTTGTCTGTTTTGTTTGTTTGTTTTGTTTTGTTTTTACCTGACTCAGGGCTCTGTTAGACTTAACGCAAGAAATATCCCCTTTGCTAAACTATTTGCATGTTTTGTTTTTGATTCGGGAAGCATCTTCAGCACAAGGCATCCTTTCAAACACATCCAAGTTAATGCCAATGGGGCGACTTCTGTGGAAAGTCCCTAGGCACACAGAGGGCAGGAACTTACCATGTCCTGTCTCCAGTTTCTGGGAGGAGAGATGGCTGAAGGGCAGGTTGAGTGCCAAAAATTTACTCAAGTATATCTACAATAATGAAGCTGCTGCAAAGTCCCAAGGAAAGACAGGTTTTGAGAACTTTCCTGCAGATGGCATTTAGAAGCTCCATCCTTGTACAGTCTCTGACATGTTTCTTCATCTGACTGTCATCCATACTCCATGTCTGGAGACAGGGGCTCATATAGCCTAAGTGGACTTCAAACTCAGAGTGGAGGGTGACCTTGAACTCCTGATCCTCCTGCCTCCACTTCCCAAGTGCTGGAGTTTCAGGCATGCACCACACTTCCAGTCTTACCATATTCTTTATAATAAAAGTTCCATGAGTTTTAGAAGCCACTCTGGCAAATTAATCCAACTGTAGGAAACGGTGGGAGCTCAGATTTATAGGCAGCCAGCCAGTTGGAAGTACAGGCAAGATAAGCTGGTGTACACTGTAGACCTGCTGGGTAGGGAAACGCCACACCATTTGGTCCCAACTGCCTTTTCTGCAGAACACTGAGTAACAGAATAAGAAAAATTGAATTTATCCCCCTCCATATTCTTGAGAATCCTTACCCCACCCCACGCCTTCATCAGCGTAGTGGAGTAGGAGGAGATGACATCCTTTTTGTTCACTAATGATTTGTCAAGACCTCGGAGCCAGCAGATGCATAGATGCCAGCCAGAGTTCAGAAGCCCACTGTTAGATTCTCCTGCAGCAGCCCAATCTTCTTTGAGTTGGGCATCGTGTGCAGGAGATGGTGAGGGGTGGGTTCTCCCACCCACGGTCCTACTTTCCTCTCTTCTCACAGTCTGTGGTGATTTCGTGACGCAAGCTCCTGTCTCTACCCTGTGCTGGCTAGCGTCCTGCATGCAGGTGGGCTGCTTTCAAGACCAGACAAAAAGGCCAGGGGCCCTATGCTCTGTAGCCTGATGGCTCTGGCCGCTCCCTCTCCTGGCACGGTTTTCAGATTTCCCATTCTCCTCCCTGATTTCCCATTCTCCTCCCTGTTGCGTTTCCTGTTCAGAGTAACTTTTTCCCTAGGTCATCTGGGAGACTCTTAATTCTGGAAAGCTGGAAATGTGGAGAAAAATGAAAATTAACCCGGTTAATCTGGGTGATTACCGGCACTACAGAGACATTAGGTAATTGCCTGACCCGGCATCCCCTGCCCCTCTCCCACGACCCTGGGAGGCACTCTTTAAGGGCTCTGTTTGCATTGCTGGGGGGATCTCTGAAGTTCAGTTGCACACCTCCTGGCTGGAAAAAAGACAATTGCAGCCAGTGTATGGTTCTGGCGCTCCAGCCACTCTGCAGCAAGGGTCACAGGGCTCACACAAGCCGCTGTCGCTTGCTCCCTCCCTCCTCTTCCAACCTGTTTTCCTTGCTACAAATCCTTTGCTACAGGTGAAAAGGTCAGAGGAGTCTCTTGATTGTTCCCTGAACTTGCCTTGTGTTTTCAACTTCAAATCCCTTTGTCCTCAGCACCTGCCCCCATGGAAAGTCCTCCACGCCCCTTCCCATCCAGCCAAACCGGATTCATTTCTCCTTTATTCAACACCAAGTGCAGGTTGGCCCTGGGCCAGCACTTTCACAGGCGTTATCTCTCCCTGCGGGGTGGCATACATTTCTTATCGGTGAAGCTTTCTGGGGCCGCCTCACCTGGAAGTGACCACGACTTCCTCTCTCTTACTCTCACTGTGGTAAAAGTCATCTGGGACCTCCCACGTCTGAGCACTTTGCAACTGAGCATTCACTTTCTTCATTCACCTTAAAACAGCTGTTTTCTGAATGCTGTTGTCTGGACCCTGTGATGGATGTAGGGGGATACAGAGAGGTGAATAAAAGATCCTGATTGTCCCCAAGAAACTCAGTCCAGTGGTAAAAACTGATACCTGGGGCTAAGGAGATAGCTCAGTTGGCAAAGTGCTTGCTAAATGCCTTACAAGCCCAAAGACCTGGGCTAGAGAGATGGCTCAGTGGGTAAGAGCACTGGCTGCTCTGTAAGAGGATCCAGGTTCAATTCCCACCATTCCCATGACAGCTTGTGACCATCTGTCCAGTTCCAGGAGTCAAGCCCTCTTCTGGCTTTCTATGGTCCCAGGTATGCACATGATGCAAAGGCATTCATGCAGGAAAAACATTCATACACATAAAACACATTTAAAAAAGAATGAAGACGTGATATTAATTCACAGAACCCAGACAAAAATGTCAGGTAAATTTGTCCATGTTTGGTTTCTTGGGGCTGGAGAAGCAGTGACAGGCAAAACTGTTTGGTTCATTGGCCAGCCATCCTAGCCACAGGCCAGTGAGAAACCCTGTCTCCAAACAAACAAACAAACAAAAAACTATGATGTCTGAGAAGGTCATTCTCGTCTCCACACATGTGCACGTGTTAGCAGTCATGCTCACGAATATACACACAGGACCCCCTTCCCCCCCTACACAAAGATGCTCATCTAAAATGTTTATTATAGCAACATGGTAATTCCTAAACACATCTCAGAAATCTCAGAAATGCAGCTGTGAGCCTTGCCGCTGAATGAGAGCTAAGTGGCCCAGAGGGTGGAAAAAATAAGACTTTGTTTGTTCGATTTTGAAGGATAAGAAGAGTAGAAAGCACTCATTGAAATGTGATTGCTGGACTGAGGATGGAGCAGAGTTGGCAGAGATCTGGTCTAGTGCGCAAGCCCACTGGGCTTCATTCTTGGAACTGCATAAAACTGGTCCTAGAATCTCAGCACAACAGCGCCTGGGAGGTAGAAATTCAAGGTCATCCTGTACCATATATTAAGGTGGAAGTCAGCTCAGAAAACTGAGATCCTGTCTCAATAAAATAGAATGAAAATAAAGCTGATTGCCATTGGGTGGTATCAGGACTCGGAGCCTATAAGAGGTAATTAGGTTACTAGGAGGGAATGGGTTACCTCTTGAGCAGGGAGGTTGTCATCCAAAGAGCAGACTGTTAAAAAGCAGTCTGAGCCTTGACTGTCATCCAAGCCAATTCTGTTCACTCCTGAGACTTCAACCTAAGTATTGATGGTTTTCCAAATGTAGGCCTCCCATCTTGACCTCTCTTTGCACTCCAGATCCATACATCCAGTTGTCTACTTGACATATATTGAATTAAAATTACAAATTACACAAGGCCATTGCTTTTGATCAAGCTCCTACAGTGACCCCCCCCCCCCAGTAGACCAACCAGACCACAGACTGAGAGAGTTCATGCTGAACTACCAAGTCACCAAAGTGAGGCTGTCACCTGACCTTCTAGGAAATCGGGAGACAGATGAACTTCCTGAGCAGGCCAATCAATACAGCAAAGAAACTCCTTCCTCTTAAGTCTTACACCTTTAATCCTTTAATCCTCATCCAAAAGGCAACCTGGTGCAGAATGTGAGCTTTCTATTGTCCTGTCTCCCCGCTCTTACCTTTTAAGGAAAGCTTGGAAGCAACCTTTGCTTGTCCTTTGCTCCTGTCTTCCTCTCCCCTACTTCTATTCTCAGGTCTTAAGATTTAGTAACGTCCTACAGTGCATGCCTAACATGAACTAAACCCGGGATTCAGTGCTTAGCACTACACACACACAACACACACACAAAGCGTATATGTGCGCACACACACACACTCACGCACACTACACACACACACAACACACATACATACCACGCACACACACATAACGCACACATACACACACACTCACGCACACTACATACACACACCATGCACATATGCACGCACACACACTGCACACACACACGTGTGCACATGCACACACACACCCTCTGTTGCTCTGTCCATTGGAAAGTATTTGACTTTATGGGATGCTTCTACCTCTGTTTAAGACATTTTGTGTATTGATACAATTTTGGGATCACAAATACAGGCAATTAAGATCTTAATAGGTATACCTGTATTTTTTTCTTTCGGAGGAACTGCATCAAAAATTGACCCCAGGGCCTCTTACATGCTAGGTCTCTTCCCAAGTCACTGCCCCCACCACCCAACACACACATCCTTCTACTTGCCTAAAAGTGCACCTTGGACATTTTCAGCTTCACCTTCCCATTGGATGGCACTGACACCCCCAGACACTTAGCTCATTTCTCTGAGAGCAAGCTTGAATATCTATCTCCCTCTTCCCGGTCTCCACATCCAATACTGTGGCAGGCCTCCAAAAGAGATCTGGATGCTCCCTTCCCCTGCCATCAATGTTACCACCTTCTTACACATGGCCTCTTCTTGGTAACCCACCCTTTCTCCTGCTTCTGATTTTTAGTTATCAGCCCAGAAAGTCAACACACTATCTGTTCAAAAGTCCTTCGTGGTTTCTGTTTGGCTTAGGAAAGCATTCAGAATGCTAAGCACAACCTCATGGTCCTGCATAACAATGCTTTCTCCCTCTAACCCCCTCTGCTTTTTGGTTCCAGCCACACTGGCCTCTTTTCAGTTCTTCAGGCATTCCATACTTCTCCAGCCCTGTGGACTCTATGTCTGCTATATGGTGGTGGTGGTACAGGTGGTGGTGGTGGTGGTGATGTTGTTGGTGGTGATGTTGGTGGTGGAGGAGGTGGTGGTGATGTTGGTGGTGGAGGAGGAGGTGGTGATGGTGGAGGTGGTAGAGGTGGTGGAGTGATGGTGATGGAGGTGGTGGAGGTGATGGTGGTGGTGGAAGTGATGGATGTGGTGAAGGTGATGGAGGTGATGGAGGTGGTGGAGGTGGTAGAGGTGGTGGAGGTAGTGGTGGTGGTCGTGATGGTCATGGTGGTGGAGATGCTGATGGTGGAGGTGGTGGTGGTCGTCGTGGTGGTAATGGTGGTGGAGGTGCTGGTGGTAGAGGTGCTGGTGGTGGAGGTGATGGATGTGGGGAAGGTGATGGAGGTGGTGGAGGTGGTAGAGGTGGTGGAGGTGCTGGTGGTGGAGGTGGTGGAGGTGATGGTGACAGAGGTGGTGGTGGAGGTGATGGTGGTGGTGGTGGAGGTG
>JAQHUG010000133.1:2209946-2225666 GCA_028555095.1 Dicrostonyx torquatus
TAAGGGTTATTCTGTCCCTATTCAATAGAACATTTACAAAGACACAGGGAGATGATGGAAAGTTCCCAACATTCGTGTGTGGATGACTGTCACGTCTCCAGGAGAGAGGTGTGTAATACTGAGAGGCCTCAGAAATGCCTTTAGGGCTGAGAGGACTCAGAAATGCATTTAAAGTCTTTCAGTTGCATGGTCTTGGATAAATCTGCTAAATCAGACTCGGAGGATGTCAAAAGAAAAGGAGTGGTTGATATTACCTTCCCTCAGGTGATAGATATGGAGCCCACCAAGCAATTGCCTGTGAGAAGCCTTCTTATCTCGAGCCAATGTAGAGGTGAGGATGTAGAGTATGTACTTTTCTCCCTATATGTCTTGAATGGTGCCTGTCACCGTTTGCTGACAAACAAAAAGGTAGAAAGATAAATGACTGAGTGACTCTGCAGCTGAGACTGGCTCCATTTGAGACAGGCTTGACCTTGTAGTTAGAACTGCCCATGGGAGAAACCCTGAGGAGGAGAGGAAACAACAGGTGATGGACCCACATGCTATGGGGTGCTCAATGTCAGGAACTGGAGCTGAAGAGATGGCTTAGTGGTTAAGAGCACTCGCTATGCAACCATGAGCTGGAGTTCAGATCCCGGCACCTATGTCTGGCAGCTCACACCTGTAACTCTAGTCCCAGGGGACCTGATGCCCTCTTATGCCTCATCAGGTACCCCCACACATACGTGCACATGCACTCACACAGACACAAACACACACATAAATGAAACAAGTATTTAAACATAAATTCAGAACTTCAGTTTCTCTTCAAGTCTCACTGCGAGCTGGACCTATTGATTCATACCTGTGATCCTTGAAGCAGAAGGGTTATCACGAGTTTGGGGCCAGCCTGGGCTATGTAATGAGTTATGGGATGATCTGAGCTATGGGATGAGACACAAAACCAGAGACCATAGAGGTGACTCAGCAGTTTAGAGCACTTGCTGCTCATGAAGAGGAACAGAGTTCAGTTCCAGGTGACTACGTCAGGTGGCTTACAACTATCTGGAACATCAGCTCCAGAGCATTCTGTGGCCCCTTCTGGTCTCCATGGATACCCCAATACACTGGGCATTCGCCACCTCCCCCACAAGAAAAATGAATAAATAAGCAAAACCAGTCCAACAAAACCTACTGCTGTCACAGGAAGCCTGTGTAAGTGTGAAATAATCCCAGGTTTCACTCGTGCTCTATGAATGGCTTCCTCGCAGGTGCTCCACCAGTGACTGTGAGTTCATGTCCCTCCTTGAGTCACTTGGGAGCTATCAGCTGTCTTTTGCCATCACCCAAGCACCCAAGGTTCATTAAAATAGGTTCTTTGGAGTGCTCGCCTTTGCAAAATACCGCATGCTCCTTTGAGCATAAAGAGGCCCTGGTAGCTGTATCAAGATTGCCTTGGAATACTGGATAATTTATGAGTGTGTTCATATCCTTTGCTAAGCTCTCACTGACAGCTTGATATGCAAACGAAACAAAATCTGGCCTCTGATCTTTTTTTTTTTTTTTTTTAAGAAAGAGAGCATATTGAGTAGGCCTGTGTTACAAAGGAGTTCTGGACTCTTCCCTCCAGGACACGGGAAGCAGCTGCTGCCAGCTGTGTTGGAGAAAGAAGAGTTGAAGTTCAGAGCTGGGGTCAGGCCATAGTGTAATACTCTGCTGCTGACTGTGGAGATGGCTAAAGCTTCACTCCATGAAGCCAGCTTCATTAGTTACAGGGTCAGACTTCTCGGGGTTTCTGTGCCCCTTTCCACAGCCTGCCCAGCAGAGCAGACCCTGGACTAAGCAGCTGTTGTGATATTTTGTTTGTGCCTTAACAAATAAAGCTTGCCTGAAGATTAGAGTGTGAAGCTAACCACTGGTTAGACATAGAGCTAGGCAGTGGTGGTACACACCCAGGTCTCTGTGAGTTCAAGGCCACACTAGGCTACACAAAATCAATCCAATCTAAAAGAGAATCACAGCCAGGCAGTGGTGGTTCACACCTTTAATCCCAGTACTTGTGAGTCACACACCTTTAATCCCAGCACTAGGGAGGTGGAGACAGGAAGGGATAAGGCTGGGCAGAGAGAGGAATATAAGGCAGGAGGCGACAGGAGCTCAAGGCATTCAGTCTGAAGATTCCTAGAAACAGGATTGCCCATTCTGTTTGAGGATTCTGTAGAGGTAAGAACTAGTGGCTTGTTGCTCTGCTTCTCTGATCTTTCAGCTTTCATCCCCTAATATCTAACTTCGGGATTTTACTATTAGGACCAATTAAAATTCGCACTACAATAAGTTGAAACTATACTAAGTACTTCCTAGTCTATCAAGAGGTTCTTCACATGTTAGTTACTTTTCTTGTTGCTATTACTACACAGCTGACAAGAAGCCACCTAAGGGAGGAAGGACTTGTTTGGTTTCACAGCATAAGGGATCCAGATGTCATGGGAGGGAAGCCATGTTAAAAAAGAGCATAAAGTAGCTGGTGACATTGTTGCAGCTGTCAGAAAGCCAGCAGGGCTATTAAACTTCATGATCTCCCATCCTCCAGTGATCTACTTCCTCCAGTGAAACCCCATCCCCTAAGGGCTCCACGGCCTTTTAAAACAGCATCCCCAGCTGGGGAGCAAGTGTCCAGACACATCTGCCTATGGAAGACCGTTCACAAATGTCCGTTTAATCTTCACAATAAGCTAAATATCATTAAATATGTTATTTTTCATATGAGGAAAAAGCATATGAAGTTGAGTGCTTGTGGTTCTCAATCTGTGGGTCATGACCTCGTTTGAGTCGCATAGCGAAGATCTGGCATATCAGATATTTACACTGTGATTCATAACAGTAGCAAAATTACAGCTATGAAGTAGTAATGAAAATAATTTAATGGTTGATGGTCGCCGTAACATGAGGAATTGTATTAAAGGGCTGCAGCGTTAGGAAGGTTGAGAATCACTGTCTTAGGTCAAACAGGTAAGAGGTAGTGGAACAGGGTTTGCCTGCCAGTAGCAAGTCATGCTTTCTATGGCCTTCAGCAGCATGCCATCCTTCCCTAAGTGTCACCTGCAGCCCGTCACTGATTCTAGACTGGAGCCATCTTCTCCCTTAACCTACACAGTCTTGTCATCCTGACTTTGTGATTGTTAGCCCTGCCATGCTTCTTCCCACCACACAGCCTTCTGTAGACTGTGAGGGGCACGGGTTCTATCGCATTTTTCCACACATGGCCCTTCAGCTGCCCACATACGATTTGCTAGAACCATTACTCCTCCTGCATTCAACTGTCTGTGTTCTCCTCCCCAGAATCAATATACCATAAATGTGAGGGTTTGGTCTGGGGTTTTCATTTCCAGGTATGTCTATATTTATCTGAGTTACAAAATAAAAGCAATAATGGACTAAAACCTAAAAAGTCAGTCCTCGCTATATAACTGCCAAATATATAGGTAAATAATTGAAGACAAGAATAAGCTTATTGGTAGGGCAATCCAAATAATATATGTAAATTTTCCTCCTATGGGAGAAAATTTAATTCCTTCTTTTTCCATTGGGAATTGGCTGGGTCTATCAACTCCAAAGAATAGACAATATAAATGAAGGTTTCAAAAAGTAGCTTTTCAAGCTGGAAAGGTGGCTCAGTGATTAAGAGTGCTTGCTACACAGAGACAGGACCAGAGTTCAGATCCTGACCCTCTTTAACAAGCCAGCTTTGAGGGATCTGATGTCCTCTTCTGGCCTCCACACACTCAGGGGCACACCGGCACACACACATGTATGTACACATATTCAACATATACATAAATACATAAAAACTCTTTTTTAAAAATTACCTTTTCAGGGACTGGAGAGATGGCCCAGTGGTTCAGAGCACTAGCGGTGCTTGCAGAGGGATCCAGGTTCAGGTCCCAGCACCCAGTGGTTCACAATCATATTAACTCCAATCCCAAGGAATCCAAAGTCCTCTTCTGACCTCCACCGACACCGGGGATGCATGCAGTGTACGTCATAATGCAGGCAAGACACTCAGACAGACAAATAAGATAAATCTAAAATATGTAAATAAAATGAGATTTCCATACGAGATCTTGGTGCTGCCACCTTAACCAAGTCAAGGTCAAGGTCTACGTCATGTCAATATTATGACCTCTGAGAGAAGAGCATCTCACCTCAGTGATAGTCCCTCCAAATCTCATGCACCCTGTTCAGTCATAAGAAACATTAAAGCTGGATTAAAGCCACGGACTGCAAGAACACACTTGTAAATTGCATAGCTGTTAATGATGTGCTGGCAAACACAGTGGCAGCTGGGCGGTGGTGGCGCACATCTTTAATCCCAGTACTCAGGAGGCAGAGGCAGGCGGATCTCTGTGAGTTCGAGGCCAACCTGGTCTATACAGCTAGTTCCAGGATAGCCAGGGTTACACAGAGAAACCTTGTCTCAGAAATACAAAACAACAACAACAGAAAACTCTCTGTGGCGAGGAGAAACCCTGGATAGTTTCAGAAGGTAGCTTAGTGGCTGTCTGGGGACAGGAGGGTGAAGGTAGACGGCCAGGCAGGCAGGAGGGAACAAGAGAATCCTGGGGATGATAGATATGCTATTCCATTATAGGGTGTTTTGCATAATTCACATACATCAAGGGGACATTTTTAGCATGTGCAGCCTCAATAACTTGCTGACCACTTTCCCCCTAGCTTCTCTTGAACCCAGGCATGAGAGATGCTGTCTCACAAGTCACAATTGACTGTGGTCTTTTGCCTGTATACCAGTATTTATGGAGTATGTACTATGTTTCTAGAACTTTTGCGCAATTATCTCCATTAATCCTCATAGCAACCTTGAGGATCAATAAAAATACTTCTGTCTTTTAGATCTGGAAAACGATCCTCAGGCTATTAAATAATGCAACTTGTCACAGCTAGTGAATAATGAATGTGAGCTTTGAAAGCAATTTATTCAGAGCCCAGGGGCGGGAGGGGGTGGGGCAGAACTTCTGTGACGATACTATTGTATATTACCTCAGCCTTGACAAGCGACCTAACACTATACAGTTAGGAGGGAAAAATCAATGAGACAAAATTTAATTTTCAATAAATCAAGGTAACATAAAAAAATAATGTGTAACAATTCTGTGTTTGAAAAGAGAATAACCTAGGAAATGAAGTTCGTGCTGTGTTGCTATTGAAAGAAGTTTTTTTGTTTTTTTTTTTTTAATGCCTTTAGCTCCATTAAGTGAGGATGCGGTTATGAAAGCAAATTAGACCTTGCCCTTCAGGCCACTGAGCAACACTACCACACATATCAGACCTTAATGGGGCAGCCTGGTGACTTCATGAGGCTCCTCGCTATATTAAATGAGGTTCTGGTTCAGATGGAGAGGGGGGGTCTGCTGCCTGTGGCAACCCTGCTGTAGCTGTGATGACTGCCTGTCTGGGTTCAAACAGTCCCTCTGGACTCTGGTCCAGTGCCCCCTCTGCTGGAATGATGACTACCCCAAGAGATGTCAGGCTTGACCACTGGTCAAGGCTCTCCAGGTAGTTCAGTGTCAAGTCAGGCTTCCCCGCTGTAGTGGTTTGAGTGTGAGACACCCCCTAGTCTCCCGTACACCACTTCGTTTTCACCATGACAAAGGCAGCTGTTGGCAGGAGAGGTTGAGTTTAGGCTTACAGCTCCAGAGGGATAAAAGTTACCACTACGACTGTGGGCAAAGGAGGACTCAGGTGTGGGTGATGGGAACAACCACGAGCTCACATCTCAGACTGCAAGCAGGAAACAGAGTGAACTGGAGCTGATGGGAGACTTTCAATTCCAAAGTCCTCCCCCAGTGACATACTTCCTCCAAGGCCACACCTCCTAAGCCTTCCCAAACAATCCAAATGCTAGAGAACGTAAGGGACATCTCATTGAAGCCACCACACATGTGTTTGGACTCTGGTCCCAGCTGGTGGCACTGCTTTGGGAAGTTATTGTACCCTTGGGAAGTAGAGCCTCCGTGGAGGAAGTAAGTCAGTAGGTGGACCTTGAGGTACAACAACCTGATGCCTACCTCCTGTCCACTGTCTGCTTCCTTTCTACACACACAATGTGGCCTCTGCCTCTTACAGTCTTTAGATCTTTTCTGTGGAGATTCCTAAGCCTTCGGGGGAGGGTTGGTGTAAGTACGTCCCATTTAGGTTGAGCACTTCACAGTCTCTTATTCTCTGCTTGACAGTTGAGGGTCTCTGTTTTAATTGCCATCAACTGCAAGGAGAAGCTTCTTTGATGAGGGTTGGGAGATGCTCTGAACTATGGGCGTATCTATAAACCACCAGAAGGCATCTTAAGATAAACTTCACTTAGCAGAATGACCATACTGGATTCTCCCCTAGGATCTATTCCTATCTAGACACAGGTTCTTGGCTCCTTTAACAGCGCCAGGCATAGGTGGGCTTTCAATCCAATCAGAAAGTAGGTGGTCACTCCCATAACATTCATGACACTATCGTACTAGTGGGTATAGCCACCAGGCCAGTTGTAGTCTTCAGGGGTCACAGTGGGATGAGATTGGTATCTTTTCTCCTCCAGTATCATGCATAGCATCTAGGACCATGAAAGTTAGCCAGCAGAAGACAGGAAGCTCCTAGGTTACAACAGCTTGGTATCACATTGGAGAGTTTATCAGATGAAATGTTCTTCTTGGCAACACCGTAACCAGGGAATGACCCCCAAATGTCCCATTTTGTTGATTCATCTACCATATACACATTCATTCATACAGACACTTTAGCGTTTTGGGGACTATAACAAAATATCTGGCACAGGCTACTTACGAACAAACAGAAATCTATTAGCACACAGTTGTAGGAGTAAAAGAAGATTAAGGATGGGTTGAGAATGGTTGTCCATGCCTATAATCCTAGTCTAAGGGGGCAGAAGTGGAGAGTCAACATTTTGAGAACAAGCTGGGCTACATAGTGAATATAAAGTGGGCCCGGGGTGTGAGGCAAAACCCTGTCCCCAGAACACAAGGGCTGACAATGTAGTTCAGGGACAGAGCGTGCGCACAGGAGTCCCTAGGTTTAATCTCCAGCACTACACACACACAAAGAGAATTCCAAGAAGGGACAGCTCCACTGTCTGACCCTTGTGAGTGAGGTGGATGGTGGACCCCCATGATGGGATAGGAGCTTTTGGTGGCACAAGTGGCTTACATTTCAAACAGGAAGCCAGAGAGAATAAATTTTTGAACTTTGAACTCCTTGACCTTTGGCTTCTTGTGATTATCATCACAGTATCACCATCCATCCTCACATCTTTAGTTTGTGTTTTCTCCTCTTGGTGTCTATTGAATCCAAGTACATGCAGTATGGAGACATCAGCATGCCTGTCGCACTTCCCACTTCTTTTTCCACTCTTCCTCCCTCGTCTTTTTAAATGATGCTCTTGAGTTCTTCTGATGGTTTTCATTAAACAGCATACTTAATCCTCTCTATCTTGCTCCATCAAATTTATACACTTGCTCTCTATTAAATAAATGTACCTTCACTGCAGGATTTTTCTCCCTTGGCAATCCTCTTATTTTTGTTCATTAACCAATTAAAATGTTTTTGGGTCTCCAGGTGTGGTCATGCACGACTTTAATCCCAGCACTTAGGAGGCAGAGGCTGATGGATTTTGTGGATTGAAGACAAGCCTGATCTACATAGCAAGTTCCAGAACTGCCAGAGGTACATAGAGAGACTCCCATCTCCTCTATATATACATATATAAAATATATTATATATTTTTATATAGAAAGCTAACACTAATTATATATGAAACAGTTAAATTTCAACATATTTTATTTAGTTTGATTTATCAAACTAAATAAACTCTAACACATACTCAAAAACCTTAAAAGCCTTAAATAAACCTATAATCTGGTTTCTTGAAATAGCTTGAGCCCTTCAAAACCTGAATGAGCAAAAAAGTAAAAACATAATGAAAGGAGACCCGGCCAGGATTGGTGGTTCATGCCGGTAATTCCAGCACTCGAGGGCTGAGACAGGATAGCCTTGCTTGAGGCTACACACACACATACTACACACACACACACACACACACACACACACACACACACACACACTACACATAGTTGGTTTTCTCCTTCCACCTTGCAAAGTCCAGTGATGGGACTCAGGTCACCAGGCCTTTACCCACTAAGTCATTTCATTGACCAGTACTCACCATATTTTAACATATTAAGATGTTTACAATAGCTGTATATTACAGTATATTTATAATTGAGTTTACTTGATCTGTGGGTTAATTTTAAAAACAGAAAACCCATCAATAGAATTCACATATGGTGAGAACATGACTCTAATTTGCTGTGACATCACATGTTATGGCTGGGAGGAGACAGGAAAGGGATGCCTCTGCCACTAATCTGTGAACTAGGCTGAACCTGGGGCCTTTTGAATTGCACGGTCTTAACCACTTTTCAAAGTCAAGTCCATTGGAGTATCTGAATTTCCTTCTTCCTCTTGGGTCAGAGTTAGTCATACATGCTTTATGGAAAGACATCTTCTTTTCCTTAAATTTTGAATTTTAGTCATACTGATGAATCATTGCTGTTTTGGTGGGAACAGATGGGTTAGAAGAGTCCAGATAGACTCTCACTCTGTAGTTTAGGTTAGCCTCAGACTATCCTATCTCAGCGCCTCGAGCGCTGGGATTACTGGCATGAACCACCAATCCCTGGCCGAGTCTCCTTTCATTATGTTTTCACTTTTTCACTCCTTCAGGTTTGGAAGGGTTCAAGCTATTCCAAGACACCACATTGTCGGGTTACCTAAGTATGTGTTAGAGTTTATTTAGTTTGATAAACCAATAAATTGAATTTTAACTGACTCATATATAATTAATGCTAGCTTTTTTTAAAATACACTTCTTCCTAGTTTTGTAGTAGTACTTTCTTGTTGGGACCACCAGGCTGCAAATAATGACATGGAGGCTTATTAATTATGAAAGCTTGACCTTTAGCTTAGGCTTGTCCCCAACCAGCTTTTATAACTTAATTAACCTGCATCTATTAATCTACATTCTGCCACATGGCTCAGTTACTTCTATTCTGTACCATATGTCAAAGACTATTCTGTGTCTTGCCCTGGTGTCTCCTGTGTGCCTGGATTTTAACCCTCTGTGTTCCTCTCTGCCCGGAAGTCCCTCCTAACCTCTCCTGCCTAGCTACTGGCCATTCAGCCATTCAGAAGGCGATTTAGGCAGGGACACGCCTTTACAGTGTAAACAAACATTCCACAACATAGTTTCCTTTGGATGCTTAAAACCTTTTCTTTTATTACATTTTAATTTATTTATTGTGCGTGTGCACACTAAAGTATCTAAGTGCATTTCCTCTGAAGTAGCTAAGATTTCCCTCATCTTTTAATAATTTTTTATTTTAATGTGTGGGGATTAATCTTGATTGTCAGCTTAATGGGATTTACAATCAGCATAGAAATAAGCTTTACACATGTCTGTGAGGATGTTTATAGATAAGGTAATTGACGAGGGAAAATGGATCTTAGCTCTGTGCACAGCTCCGTCCTCTAGGCTGGGACTCAGAGCAAAAGGCAGCACTCATCTCCCACTGCTTCCTGACTACAGAGGCCATGCGACTAGCTGCCTCAAGCCATCTCTGGTGCCCTGCGTGCCAAGATGGACTGTAGACACAGACTGTAAGCCAAAGCAAACCCTTGCTCTCTTAGTGTTTCTGCCAAGTGTTTTGTCATAACAGTGAAAAGTAACTAATACTTAAGGTCATTAGCTTATGATCAGAAAGACTTCTCATGGGAAGAAAAAAGTCTGACTCTATGACCAAGCACTACCACTCTTGGGTGTTTAGCCAAAGTCAGCAGCCCACAGAGACACCATACATCTGTTTTTATTGCTGTATTGTTCATAAGAGCTGAGATATGAAACTGGCCTGGATGCCCACCAACAGATAATGGGTAAAGAGGACAATGGGATTTTAGTTGGTTTTTAAAAAGTGAAATGTTATTTGCAGGGAAATGGGTGAACCTAAAGATCACCATAGTAAGCAAAGCAAGCCAGACTCGGAAAGAGAAATGCCACGTGTTTTCTCTCATGTGACATGAAAGTAAAAGAGAGATTGTGTTGGGGAGGAACTGGGAGGGAAAGAGGACCAACAGAGGATAATGGGAATAGACGAAAAACAAAATATCTATTTTCTTCTGTGGACTCTAGAGTTGATTACACATGCAAATGTCATATTGGGCATGAAAGGAGAAAGAAAAGGAAGAAGATGGGGAGGGGGAGAGAGGTGGTGAGGACCGAATATGAGGAAATACAGTGATACGCATGATTAAAGACAGTATAAGGCAACCCCTTTTTTTTTTTTTTTTTTTTTTTTTTTTTTTTGAGACAGGGTTTCTCTGTGGCTTTGGAGCCTGTCCTGGAACTAGCTCTTATAGACCAGGTTGGTCTTGAACTCACAGAGATTAGCCTGCCTCTGCCTCCCGAGTGCTGGGATTAAAGGCGTGCGCCACCACCGCCCGGCACCCCTTATTTTTTATAGTAACTAAAAGTTAACAAAAAATCTGTATGCTTTCTTATTGGCCCAACAAGTGACTATAGTCATTATCTAAGATGTGAATATACAGCCAGGCGGCGGTGGTGCACGCCTTTAATCCCAGCACTGGAGAGGCAGAGACAGGAAGATCTCTGAATTTCGAGGCCAGCCTGGTCTTCAAGGGCAGGCTCCAAAGCTACAGAGGAACCCCGTCTCAAAAAAATACAAAATAAAAAAAAAAACAAAAAAGGAGATGTGAATATAATCTCCAGTGAGCCAGAAGGGAACACAGCTTCCATGGCTCTTAATTTAATTAAGCGTCATCATCAGTAAGTGACAATGACAGGATTTAGTCCGGCCAATAAAATGAACAGAGCTCACTTTCTAGTTGGGAATGTGAGGGCAGTGGGTGGCTGTCCCATCCAACTATGTTAGCTCTGACCCTGAGTGAGGGTCTCAGGTTCTCCTCTATCTTTGTCTCTGAAGTCCCATCAGTCATCCCTACTGCTTCTACTTTTAAAGTACATCCAAGATGCAACTGCATGTCCTGCCTCCATGCTCCCCACTCTGGCCCACATCCTAACATCCTTCCCCTGAGCCTCAGTAGGCTCCCCTCAGGCTTCCCAGACACACTGCCCCCTACAGTTTGTTTCCAGCATGGCAACAGTGTGGCCCTGCAATCCTCCAAAGGTTCCCTTCCCCTGGGAGAAGTCCCCCTTGATGGGATCAGGCAGAATCACCAGTGACAGTCAGTGCAGAGAGGAGGAGGAGGACACTGCTGCTGAGTCTGCAGTGGAAGGATGAGCTTCCGGTTCCCCTTTGGTTAGCCTCTGTATTAACCAAGGGACACTTGAAAACGGTCATTTATCGTCATCTTGCTGACATAGCTCTCTGGGTGCTACAAGGAGGTATGGCTTTATTTTGCGGTGACAGGATTACAAGGCAGCCATCATCTTTGTTATGGCAAAATTTCTCACTTTCTCTTTCCTGACTTTGTCATCAGGACCGACAGACTTGCTTTCAGGGGATCGAGGTGAGCTCGCCTTATTTGTGCTGGATTCTGGGAGAGGTAAAGTTGAAACAATTTTCTTCCCAGAAGCCTTCCTCCCTGTGACAGTGACATCCTCTGATGAACAGAATGCACAGCTGTTTCTTCTGTGTGCTTTGTGAACCTGAAGCCAGACCTTTGTTTCAACTGAGCCCAAGAATAATGGGACTAGGTGGGAAGATGGCCACATTGGAAAAGCCGGTCACCTGATACGGCACAGTGGGTTGAACGCAAGAGGCCTTTATCTGGGGCCCTTCATCTCCATCCTATGCAGCTTTCATTACCTGGCCAAGTGCCAGAGACAGGAAGAATTCCCAAGGAAGCATTAGAAATGACAGCACTCCTAGGAGCCCAAACACTTGAGAGCTTGACTTGATCCCTTTACCAGGATGAGCCTAGTGGCATCTTTTACCTCAGCAATTAGCCCTGGGGTGTGGACCTGGGACATTCCCAGACTCTATAATATTCACCTCTGTCTACATTTCAAAACATATTTTGGAAAGGAACTTCTTCACAATGTGTCTCAGCCTGCTTCCTGTCCCCATTTCCCTGTACAAACACAGGGTTGTCCCTGAGAATAAAACAAAAATCATCTCAGAACCCTAGAGGCCCAGGAGCCACAACACAGGGGCAGGTGCCTCTCTTTGTATGGGAGGAGCATGGACTCAGAGTCAACCTTTGCAAGTTATCTAACCTGAGTCTCTAGGCCCAAGGTCTCCTTTACAGTGTTACATAGGAAGACAGGTTATCAGAGCTGGCACGGTCTCCCCTAGTCTGAATTCCCACACACGTTCTTAGTCTGGGTTCTTGCAGCGTTCCAAGTGGCCACTCCATTTTGAAAATATTTCACGCTGAGGCTGGAATGAAGCCTTCAAAGAACACAGCTAAAACTCTCCTCAGCCAGCCTGAAGAGCCCCTGCCACAGTCCTGTGTGACCCGGTCCCACCACCCTGCAGCCTCACCTGTCCTGCCTTCTCACTGGCTCAAAACCATATTATATGCCATCTTCTCTCTGCCACAAGGTTTTGTTCATCTAGAATTACCCCCTCCAGGGGCTGGAGATGTAGCTCAGTTGGTAGAGTGCTTGCCTCAGGCACAAAGCATAGAACTGGGCATGGGCAGAATGCCTGCAATGCCAGTATGTGGGGGATGGAAGCAGGAGGATGAGTTCAAAGTTATCCTCAGCTACATATGAAGTTCAAGGGCAGCTTGGACTACGAGAGACCAGTGGGGCCTACGCCCACATCTCAGGCAGTTCATGTGTTTTCATCCTAGCTTACAGCTTATTGTCCCTCCTATGACAGACGACTTACCTGGCTTGTTCCTGCCTGTCAATGCAGCATGCTTAGTGCCCTGCATGGGCCTTCTCCTTCTTTCTATCACAATTTAAATGGGTGACTGTTTTGTGGCTTTCTCCCTGGACTGGCACAGGCTAGGCCTTTTATTCTCCTTGCCTACAGCATTTTGAGATTTATAGTTAGCAGTGTCTAGCCCCAGCTACGTGCCTGGCCCCAGGGACATGGTCCTGTGTGCTATGTGACTCTAACTGAATCTGACTGGGTAAGTGCCCCCCGAAAGAGCAGACACCGGACTTTACATGCTAGTTTGAGCTAAGTTCATCTCCACTCCTCTTCTACCCAGCGGTTTCTTTTCTTTAAAGCCACTGATTACATTTCTTCCTTGATCATTTCCTGATCAGGACAAACAAATATGAGTCTTTTTTTTTTCTTTCCAGCTACTTAAAAAGACTCAGCTGACATCAAAATGTTTCCCTTGCATATTTCATTTTCTAGAAACTTCTCATATCAGCTTTAGACAATTCTTTTCTTCCTTCCCCCTCTCCCTCCATCCTTCTCTCTCCTTCCCTCCCTCTCCTTCCATCCTTCCCTCTCCATCCCTCCCTATCTCTCCCTCCCTCCCTCTCTCTCCTCTCTCTCCTTCCCTCGCTCTCCCTCCATCCTTCTCTCTCCTTCCCTCCCTATCTCTCCCTCCCTCTCCCTCCATCCTTCCCTCTCCTTCCCTTCCTATCTCTCCCTCCCTCCCTCTCTCTCCTTCTCTCTCTCTCCTCCCCTCCATCCTTCCCTCTCCTTCCCTCCCTGTCTCTCCCTCCCTCTTGCATCCCTCCTCTAGGCTGAGAATATCCTTCTTTGCTCTCGTGTACAGACTTGAGATAAGGTGTATGCTACTGCGGCTATTGCTCAGGAATCAGGGCAGCTGGAGCAATGAGCCAAGTGAGGGTGAAACCAGCAAGAGATCCAGCACTCAGACACCAACCTCCCAGGGCAAGCAAAAACACAAAATTGAAACTGACCCTGCCTCAAAAGACAACAAAATTGGTACCCCCTCCTTAGATGGACATCATTCTCTTTTAAATTCTCTGCTTAGTTTTCCTCCAAGAATTTAGCAGCTCAGTCTCCAAACTTCCCTACCTGTGTGCCTCTGCCCTCCATCTATGTCAGGTCCAAATAAAAAGCCAGTTCCCCAATTCTAAAATTCAGCCGGGACTGTAGGAGGTTTCTGGCAGTTAGAGAAAAGCCAGCACTCCTCAGGAACTTCTGACGCTGGTTCCCACCTGCCAAAAGGAGTCATTTCCCTTACCTTTGGCAGAAGGGACATATGGCTGCCTGTGGTGCCTATCAACATATCCAGGCTCTCTCAGTGCCTTTACACATTTCAAAATCCATACTAGCTTCCTTTCCTCCTCCCCTGCCCTAAACTCCCTCCAGCTCACAGGCTTCCATCCCCCACCCCCAGGTACTCTGCCATTCTCACTATGTCTCTCTCTCCCCCTCTCTGTCTCTGCTCCTGCTTTTCTTACTATGTTTTCTGCATTCTCTATCCCCTGCTATTCTCCCCTCTCTTGCAGATAGCCCTGTCCCATGTCCAGTCTGCTGTCCATGTCCATGTCCAGTCATCAATTCGGATACTCTAGAAAGTGTGTGAGGTCACTGACCGATCTCTTTTCTTCAGGGCTGCTGTGCTAGTGCCTGGGGTCAGGGAGCAGGCAAACACTGATCTGCTGAAGGAAGAGGAGGCAGGAAGAGTGTCTAGGGGTTTTTGACAACTGCATGTGTGTGGAAGAAGACAGAAAGCATCAAACTTAACATGTCGTCACCTGGACCTTCTTCCCCCAAGACAATCATACACTGAGCCTCTGCAGAGCTGCTGTGGTTCTCTGGGCATGTAGAGAGTCAGGGAACCCCCAGTCCTTACTGTGTAATCATTAATATCTTCTCTGCCCTCTGTTGGCCGCATTCAGTGGGTCACTATCATTTCCTGCGCTTCCCAGGTGCTCATTGCAGATAGTGATGCTTGCTTAAGACAGGATGGCCTCTTTGCAGCTGTCCTGTCAGGAGTGATGATATTCTCCAGAGACTCTAGGGCCCTGCCCTTTGGATATCAAAATATGGAAATAATGGATCACAAGAAACTGAATTTTCCCCAAGAAGCTCATCCTGGGAGATGGAAAAGGCTGCAGCCTCAGTGCCAGCCAGAGAGGGTACTTGCTTCCTAAAGATTAATTTCACGTAGTTCTATCAGCTTGTCAGAACATCTCTTACAGCAGAGACTGAAACCCAAACAATGGTGATGGGTGGGACCACGCCTTGACCAGGGCTGCTTAGCATGTGTATTGCTGGCTTTTGGTTTAAACCCAACCTTGGATTATTAGGAAGGCTGTTTGGGTCCAGGCTCTGACCCTAACTCGGCAACATTTGTGAGGAGAAAGGAATATGAACTCATTTCCACACACTATTTGTTCTCAGTATAAGAGATTTAGATTTCTATTGTTTGCAACTCAGTGGTCCTGGGCACAACTAAGAGGGTTGCAGGGCTGGCCTGAGGAGATGCTGGAAAAGGAAGGAAAGCAAGGAGCAGAGGCCTGATTCTCACCTCAGGACCAATTTCTGAAGCCTCCCCTTCCACTGTGACAACTTCCTCTTATAATCTGTCATTCCTTTACATTCTTGTCCTTCTGTGCCTCATTACTATCCCCAAATATACTGATAAACAGGTCTAAGTGTCCCTAGGGGAATTCAACCCCAAACTAACCATTCCTTTAAACACTGAAGACAACAGTGAGAAGACAACAATGTGAAGACAACA
>JAQHUG010000133.1:2236361-2258643 GCA_028555095.1 Dicrostonyx torquatus
ACAGGTGAAGTCCTCCCCATCTTCATCACTGGACAGGTTTAGTCTTAGTTTTAATTTCTTCATTCACAAATGGTGAATAACAGATACAAGGGGTTTGTTGTGCTAAACAAAACAATGAAAAGAGATTCCTGCCTACTTTCTAACACATACAAGAGACTTGATAAATATTTCTTGTGTGTATTCTTCCCTTTTCCTCCTTTTTCTCATGTTTGTGAGATTCTAATTCATGAAGAACAAAAAATGAGAAAATGGGATAGACAAGAGATTTTCTAAGTGTAACGTCAGCATCATCTGGGAATTTGCTAGAAAAAGCTTTGGGCTCCACCCCAAACCGAAGGACAGTCTCAGGAGTCTGTGTCGCATCGAGTTGTGCCAGTCAGATCCCAAACGCAGCCCCATCGATCCCCACTTCCTGGAATTCACACTCTTGTGTAGTCCTGCCCTGAGTGTACTGTGGTTGCCTGTCTGCCTAGACTACACTTCCAAGATGAGATTACAGCACACAGCATGGCTCCCTCATTGTCTCGACAGCTTAGATCACTGGCTTTGGGAAAGGCAGTCAGAGGGACACTTGGACATTTGGCAGCTTTATGGAGAGGCCCATGTGGTAATAAGTAGAGTTCATGCCCAGCCAAGTGAGTGAGCCTCTTAGAAGTGGCTCATCCAGGAACTCCCCAGATGTCACAAGACTGCAAATGACAGTCTCTCTGATCCTTGAGGCACAGCCCCAACACTGTGCCTTATTCTTAATGCAATAATTTACAGATTTTTAATGTAAGTTGCAAACCCACTTGGGGTGCTGCAGCTGAATGTGGGGGGGTAGTAAAATAGTTGGCAATAGTGAAGGGTTTCTGAGTGTGCCGTGACCAACAAGGAATGAATTCGGTCAAGGTCAGTGCTCACCCGTGCTACATCATACAGCTTCACTGTAACCGCAGTTGGGAACACAGAACATGGGTACCATGCAAGCTGACACATCATTCAACACTACATCCCACCAGAAATACCCCAGCCCAGACGTAAGATGGTTGTATTGGGGCGGGCAGTGAGCTGGCTTAGCAGGTAAAGGCACAGACTACCAAACCTGGTGACCTGGGTTTAGTCCCTGGAACCCACTTGGTGGAAGGAGGGAACTGACTTCTGAAAGTTGTCCTCTGACCTTTACAGGTGCACTGTGACATGGGCTTGACCCCACAATACACCTGAACACAAATACACATAAATAAATCTGAAAAGACTAACATTATGAATCACAAAGACTAACGATACGAATTACAGCCAAACCTTTCTGCTCTTATAGAAACATAATGGCTTAAGTATGCAAAGAAAACTTTTAGTATTTCCCTAGTTTCATTTCTCAACATATATCAGATTAGTATGTCTTTGGATCGTATTGGGCTAGAATATTTGATTGTAAAAAATCATTATTTGAGTTTCTGACTTGAATTTAGAAATAATAAAAAAAAATCTGGAATGAATGTTGTCTTGGGATTAAGTCAGACTCCAGCAGCACTGAAAGGGTTCTGTCATTTCAGACTCTGTATTTACGTAAAGGATGGTTTTAGTACTGTTGATTATAAAATCAACATGCTGATCAACTCGGAAAAACACTAAAGATGCTCTGTACCCTGCAGTATGAAATAATTCAGAACAGGAAAAAGGCCAGTCCCGGAGGGGTTGGTGTGGTCTGGGAAGCTCTCCCCTCCTAATGAGAGGGAGTGACCAAAGCCACGGAAAACTGGCGCTGTACTCTCAGTAATAGACATTTTGAAGAGAAAGAGGGGAAAAAACAGAGGAGAGGAAGAGAGGCAAAGTTTGAGTATAGTGGCAAAGAAGGGATGAGAGACACCAGGAACTCCCTTTTTCTGCCTCTCCACCAAAGGGCGGCAAGACATCATTTGAAAGAAAAAAAAACCCTGCCTGAGTCAATGGCTTTGTAGCTCTGAACCTTCTTCCATAGACCGTGCCCTCTGGGAACCAGCAAGTATCATGGGTTATATGCTATACAACTGAACACCTCTAGACCGCAGGGAAGAAACTGAATCAGAAAACCACCCAGGATTCAGTGAGGCAGAGTCTGCAGGGGAAACAGAGAGACATAGGTTACACAGTAATGTCTGAAAGAACCACTGGGGATATGACACACATTTATAATCCAAACACTACAGACCAGAGAGGTATGTCTAGCATCTGTAACCTGACCAAAGCATGACATCCCACTGACAGCACTAGTATTTTGCAAAGGACTCCTTAGGAGTGTGACTGGCATCTGGGAGCCTTAGAAGGAACACTGCAAATCTAGGTTGGAACCACATTCAGACTGTATGTCCATCAATCAAACAGTTTGCCCATCAATCAGACAACATGTCCATCAATCAGACAGCATGCCCGTCAATCAGAAAGCATGTCCGTCAATCAGACAGCATGCCGATCATCAGACAGCATGCCGTCAAGCAGATAGCACACCTGTCAATCAAACAACATGCCTGTCAATCAGACAGCATGCTCATCAAGCAGACAACACATCCATAAAGCAGACAGCATGCCCGCCCGTCAAGTAGATGGCACGTCCCATCAAGCTCTCTCCTCACATTCATCCCACCTTTATTAATACTGACATTTTAGCAGGCAAGCTTCATCCCACTCTACTCTCATCTCCTTTTCCCCTTTTTAATAGTCTTTCATTTTTAATTTTAAAAATATTGTAAGGTGTTTACTTCCTTATTTGTATATGTGTATTGTGTATTTGAGTGTACACACATGTATGTTGTGATCGCATCTACCTGTGCTCATGTGTGAAGACAAGAAAAGGGTGCTGAGTATTCTCTATTTCTTTGAGGCAGGGTCTCTCCCTAAACCCAGGCTTGACAAACATCTAGACAAACTTATCAAGAGAAAGAGAAGACCCAAATGAACAAAATTAGAGATGAAAAGAGAAACACTACAACAATTACCAATAAAATTCAGAAAATCATTAGAACAAACATAAAGACTTATTATATTCCACTAACTTGGAGCATCTAAAAGGAATGAATGATTCTAAACCTTTATGACTTACCAAAACTACACCAACATGAGGTAAACAACTTAAATATATTTATAACAAGTAATGAAATTAAAGAAGTATTATGGGTTTGTTTGTTTTCTAAAATGGGATCTTACTGTGTGGCCCTTAACTAGCCTAGAATCACATTGAAGATTAGGCTGGTCTTGAATTTACAGAGATCTGTTTGACTCTGCCTCCTGAGTGCCAGGATTAGAGGTGTATGCCATCACGCCTAGCTTAAAAAGAAAAAGTCCAGGTTGAGATGGATTCACTGTTGAATTCTACAAGCTCTTTAAAGAAAAACTAACCTAAATGCTTCCTAAATTATCCAAGAACTAGATCAAGAAGGAATACCACCTGCCAAGCTCTGTTTATGAAGCCAGTGTCATTCCGATCTCAAAACCAATGATACAGCAACAAAGAAAAAGATAGACAACTCTCCCCAGTAAATGAGCGGGAATTCCCAGTAAAATACCTGTAAAACAAATTTTAAAAGTCACCCATCTTACATGAAGACATCATGCATCATGATCAAGTTGTCTTCATTCCAGCAATGCAGGGATGGTTCGGTACATAAATAAAGGCAGTCTGTCACACAAATCGACCCAAGAATCATTCAGTAGATGTTGAAAGAGCTTTGACAGTGTTACACCCAGTCTGTCATGTGCCACGAGGAAGGAGAAAGACAGCACTTTACTAATTTACCACTTAAATGGGTCACTGATCAATCACAGCTTCAGGACAAGGACTCGGGAGCCTTGCTTCTCCTGACAGCCCTGAGCAAGGGCGGAAGTGGATTTTATTAGCACAAATATCATGAACATTTGTTGCCAGGGTACAATTTTCACCAGTCGGGATTTAGAAATTAGGGGCTTCCTTGAATGCTCCATCATTGTCAACCAATAAACCATCAATCAATCAGATTCATCTGGTTTTTTTTTCTTTTTCTGTTGTTAGGAACAACCATAACATTTCTAAAGAACAAAAGATGCACAGTGACCATGTCTATGGTTTAGAGAGGAGGTGGGTCAGCCATTGGAAAGTTCTCAGCTCCTCTAGGGCTTAGGGACCTGAACTTTATTTCATCCTGCAGGTGAAATGGAGTCCTAAGTCAAAATGGCAGTACTTAGGCCAAGGAGCTTTTGGCTACTCCTTTCAGGTAATATCCATTATCCTTCTGTAGCAAAAGCCCTGAAAACACTAGAACATATCCCAACATGACAAAGGCTACACACAGCAAACCTATGGCCTATATTACACAGATAGGGAAAACTCAAACCATTTCCACTAAAATCAGGGGCAAGATGAGGGTGTCCACTTACTCTATTCTTATTCAAAATGTACTTAAAATCTTAGCAAGAGAAGTAAAACAAGAAAAGGATATAAAAGAAATATAACTAAGAAAGGAAGAAGTTAAAGTATCTTCATTTATAAATGATATAATCCCATAAAGAGGAACCATACAAGCTTTATTGGAAAATTCCGTTGGGTAGTAGTGGCACATGCCTTTAATCTGGAGGCAGAGGCAGGCAGATCTCTGTGAGTTCGAGGCCAGCCTGGTCTACAAAGCAAGTTCCAGAACAGCTAGAGCTGCAACACAGTGAAACCCCATCTCAAAAACAACAAATAAAAACAACAAAAACAACAACAATAAAAAACAAAACAAAAAAAAAGAAAGAAAGAAAAGAAAATCTCTAGCTCTGGTAAACACAGCAAAGTGGGCGGCATAAAACTTATATACAAAAATAGCAGCTTGGGTTGTAGCTCAGGTGGTAGAATCCTTCCTAGTACACAAGAAGCCCTGGGTTCAATTCCCAATATTAAAAAGAGCAGATACCGTGGCACATGCCTGTAATCCTGGTTCCCAGGAAGTAAAGTATTTCAGGAAAATCAGAAGTTAATAGTCATGCTCATCTGTATGGTAAATTTGCATCCAGTCTGGGCTACATGGAACTCTATTTCAAAATATCATTTAAAAAAAACATGGCTTTCCCATATAGAAAGCAAATATACTAAAAGAGAAATTATTTGCCTAAATAAAAATCAAAATCAAACAAACTGCCTTGGAACACACGTAACCAAAGTAATGAAATTCATCTAGAACAAAAATTTTAAAACATTGAAGAAAGAAATTGAAGAAGACACTAGACAATGGAAAGACTCCCACGCTCTTAGATCAGAAGAATTAATATTATGGAAATATATATACTATCAAAAGCAGCATACAGATAGATTTGATACAGTTACAGTCAAAATTCCAATGTCATTCTTTACATAAATAGAAAATAAATATCTCAAAATCCATATGAAAATACAAAAGATCCTGAATAGCCAAAGTAATCCTAGGCAAAAAGATTGCTCATGGAGGTATTACTGTACCTGATCTCAAAATACCCTGCAGAGCCATTGTAACAAAAACAGACCATAGAGCAATGAAACAGAACAGAGGATCCAGATATAAACCCACAGAACTGTAACCACCATTGTTTTAAACAATGTGATGCCAAATCACACAGTAGATAAAATGTCTTCTGCTCAGTCAATGGTGCTGGGAAAGGGGGATATCTACACATAAAAAGTAAAAATAAACAAAAAAAAACACCTTCACTTGGATCAAATTCCTCAACACAAAGACCTGAAACTCTGAGAGTACTGGAGAAAAAGGTAGTGGAAACACTTACAAGATATAGGTGTAGTTAATATTTCCAGATTATTTCCAGATTAGGATGAATGATAAAGGCACCTCATGGAAGCAATTGGAAAGCACAGATTAAAAACTGCAAACAGCAAAGGAAACAGCTAACTGAGTGAAGAGAGAGCTTCAAGAATGGAAGAAAAAAATCGCCATCTTTTGATTTAAATATGAAACATTCCTCAAAGGTTCATGTGTTTGAACACTTGATCGCCCTGCTGGTGCTGTTTGGGAAGGTTGTGGGAGGTGGAGCCTCGCTGGAGGAAATCAGTGACTGGGGGTGGGTCTTGAGGGTTTTTATTTTAAAGATTTATTTATTTATTAAGTATACAGTGGTTTGCCTGCCTGCGGGCCAGAAGAAGGCACCAGATCTCATTACAGATGGTTGTGAGCCATCATGTGGTTGTTGGTAATTGAACTCAGGACCTTTGGAAGAGCAAGCAGTGCTCTTAACCTCTGAGCCATCTCTCCAGCCTGGGCCTTGAGGTTTTATAGTCCAGCCTCTCTTCCTGCTCATCTTTCTCTACTTGCTGAGTGTGGCTGCAGTGTGACCGGCTAGGCTCAAGTTCCTATCACCTGGCCTTCCTTGCCTGCTGCCACGATGGACTGCATCCTTCTTGAACTGCAAGCCAAAATAAGTCCTTTTACCCTTAAGTTGCTTGTCATCAGGGCATTTTATCAGAGCAACAGAAAGTAACCAAGACACTGTATATCCAACAGAAGATTACTCTCCAGAATATACAAGGAACAACAACAAACAAATTAAACAGAAAAAAAATCTGACCACTCAATCAATAAAGGGGGCAATGAAATTAACAGACAGTTCTCAAGATATTAAAACAAAATAGCCAGTACATATTAAAGAATGTTCAATCTCACTAGTCACTGGAGTCTGTGAGGATGTAGACAAAAAGGACCCTTTATATACTGATGATGGGAATATAAGGCAGTCCAGCCTCTATGAACATCAGTATAGGCCTTTTCAGAACTAGAATTAGATCTACTGTTTGCTTCAGCTGTACCAAGTCTTTGGTATCTACCTGAAGGTCTCTAAATCAGTATATCACAGACATATCTGTGCATCCATGTTTATTGTGGCACTATTCACAGTAGCTAAGTTATGTAACCAAACTAGGCACCCATCAACAGAGAAAGAGGCAGAGAAAATGTGGTGTTAATACAACACAATGGGTTGGTCTATCATTCATAAAGACTAATGAAGTTATGTTGTTTACAGGAAATGTATGTAATAGAGAGAATCATATTAAACACACGAAGTCAGTTTCAGACAAACACTGGGTGTTTGCTACAATGTGTGATTTCTAGATTTTGTGTAGATACTTAAATCATGTATGTGTGTATGACATGGAAAGCAGATGTGAAACTGTCTGGGGGACAAGGAAGACTAAGGGGATGGGATGAGAGTGAAGGAGAGTGCAAGGCTGCAAGATGTGTTTTACACACACTCTCCTGTAAGTCTGTAATCTCCTACCATGTGTAATGCATATATTCAATGAAATCTTCGAAAACTTTTAAATGAATTTTTAATGTCAATATGCATGTGTGTGTGTAGTTCCTATGGAGGACAGAAGGAAGTGTTGTATTCCCTAAAACTAGAGTTAAAGGTTTTCCCAACTGCTGGACATGGTGTCGGGAACCAGCTCAGGTCCTCTGCAAAAGCAGCAAGTGTTTTGAACTCTTCAGCCATCTCTCTAGCCCCAATGTTGTTTTATATTTTAAAATGTAGTTGGTCCTCCATATCTGCAGGTTTTACATCTACAGGTGTATCCAACCAAGAACTGAAAAAACGTTCTCAGAAGAATGCTGCATGTTTACTGAACAAGTAAACATCCACACACATAGCACATACACTGTGACAGGTATCAGAAATAACCCAGAGGTGATCTGAAGTGCCGTGGGGATGTTTGCGAGCTATGTGCAAGTCCCAGGACATTTTATCTAAGGGACCTCACCATCTGTGGACTGGAGAATATATCATTGGGGGAGGTGTTGCCTTGAATCCTTCTCCCACTGACATGAGGGATTTTCTCATATTTTCTCAGTAGCCTTGAGATCAGAATTCGGCTTAAGAGCCTGCTGCGTTGCGGGTGTTTAGGGGCTGCTGATATCACGGGAAATGAATGTGAGTCAAAGGAGTCCTTCGTGAGTCCGGTTTCTACAGATCGTCTGTGCTGTTATATTCTTAGCAGTAACCCAAACTGAATTCCAAGCTAGAGTTAACACTGGCAAGTTCGTTTATAGGCAGCTACAAGGGAAATGACAGATGATGGAGTAATGCCATGTGATTTAGAGGTTGACATCATAGAGACTAAACATCTCAGCCTCGGGCACATTGTCCTTGGTACCCTCCCATCCTCCACCTCCATTATGGAACAGAGTCCTGAGTCAGTATGTACCAGAGTGTCCATGGGCGCGGAGGGTGACAGGGAGTGGGCAGGATGGGTGCTAGCTAGCACATCTGAAACGAAAAGGGACCCACTGCCCTGAGTGTCCAGATTGACACCCTGAGTGTCCTTTACCTTCAGACTGACTTGGAACTGACATAATCTCCCTGCTAGAGTCTTCAGGCAGCCATAGCCCAGGGTACAATTCCTTCTTGGGTATCATAAATAAACTCAAAATATGCCCATGGTTGCAAAGGACACCCCTCCCTTCAGGAGCAATTAAAGATTAAATAAGTAATCACTCCAGAAAGCAGATAATTCATCCCACCTCACATTCGCGACCTGCCTCACCGCGGTGCCCCTGACGTGCCTTAGCTGTTTGCCACCACAACGCTATTGTTTGGGAAAATATGCCCATCTGGTTCCATGGCTGTTGAAACTTGCCTGTGACATGATGAGCCATCTGCGGGGGTGCCACCACTGAGGGAATTAGTTGCTATTAAAATCATGTTCAAACCAGGGCGTTGCCAAGGTGCTGACATCTGGGGAAGCTGCCCGGAGGGTTTTGGCTGTCTAACAAAGACTTGGGGATGGCAGGAGTTCTGTAGTCCTTCTAAATCATGGATGGACAATTTGAGACCAGAAGTTGCCTAAAGACCATGTCAAACCCTGGGTTTTAAAAGCTTTTAGCACACACACACACGCACACACACACATACACGCACACACACGCACGCACGCACACACATGCATACACACACACACGCACGCACTCACACACATGCACACACGCACACACACACACACACACGGGGCGGGGGGATGACAGAGACAGAGATGGAGAGAGAGGTAGCCTAATATAGTAGGCAGGGAAAGGTGAGAACCTTCAAGACAGGGACAGGAGGAAAAGAAGGAAGCAAGGTAAAGAAAAACATGTCGCTGGCCGTTTTTCCTTTTCTCTGATACACAGTTGTCCATGGACACTTACCTAAATAGCAATTAATACACAAAGTAGCATGTTCTTGCTTGCAACTAGAGTTGTAAATGTCCTAAAGTCAGCAGAGTGGATGGCAGAGTGACGTGTGTACCATATCCCTGCACCAGACATGTCTACACTTTCCATTTGAGTCAAGTCTGGATTGGCCTGGCAGAGGGGACTAGCTGGAGGCATGAACAGTACTGTTTGCTGAGGTCCTCAAGTCCCTCCGGTTTTAGTTTGGATGCCCCAGGACACTGGCCTTCAGGCTGGTGCTTCCCATAGTGTCTGTCTCAGGCTGGTGTTTAAGCCCCTCTGTCGTTCCATTCTCCACCCTACCCTGTTCCCCATCTCCAGATGGGAGGTGACGGTGAGGTTAAAGGGGAGCGAGTATAAATTGGGGGTGAGCAGAAGCAGGGAGTTTGAGGTCATTCAGATTGCTCCCTGATTTGGCCTAGGTAATTGATCTCTACATGGTTCCTTTAGTGTTACACCTTCAAAAATAATTTTGGGCTAGAGCAATGGCTCAGAGGTTAAGAGCACTGGTTGCTCTTCTGGAGGACCTAGGTTCAGTTCCCAATACCCATGTGGTGGCTCACAACCATCTATAGCTCCAATTCCAGAGGATCTGATGCTCTCTTCTGGTCTCCTCAGGCACCTGACACACACGTGGCACACAGACATAAACGCAGGCAAAACATCCATGCAAATAAATGTTTTAAAAATTTAAAAAGTTGAAAACCAGTATGGGCATTTGTACATTTTGTGTGTGTGAATGTGTATGCGGAGGTGTGATGTGAGGGCCAGAAAACAACCCTGGGTGTTATCCTCGGGACACTATGCCCCTCCCCTGAGACAGGATCTCTCACCGAATCTAAAACTCAAGTTATACCAGATGGACTGGTCAGGGACCCTTCTATCTCTACCTCTGCCTGCCCAGTGCTGGGGTCACAAATGTGCGCTGACATTCCTGGCTTTTGTATGTAGGCTCTGGGGATTGAACTCGGGTCCTGATGCTTGCCCAATAAGCATCTACTGACTGAGCTATCTCCTTAGCCCTATATTTTTCTTTTTCTTTTGGGAACTAAATTGTTTCATTTAATCAAAGGGTTCGAGCATGAGATGCAGTGGTCCAAGGAACAAAGTCACACAAAAGCCTTTGTTCAACATGGATTATGGATTATGAACCCCGTCTTGTCCGATGTCTCAGTCAGATGGGGCACGGCAATAAGAACTAGAACTACCTCTCTTCATGAAGTGAGAAAACAAATCATTAATTTTTTTTATTACGATTTTAATATTTTCTGTGTGTGCACATGTGTGGACACGCATGCCACAGTGCACAGGTGGAGGCTGAGGACACTTTCAAGAGTCAGTTTTCTCTTTCCACCCTCTAGGTCTTGGGGCTTGAACCCAGGTCATCAGACTCAGTGGCAAGCCCCTATGTCCACTGAGCCCTCTTGGCAGCCCACAAGGCGTTTTGGCATTCACATTTAAAACATCTCATTGTTAAACAGCTTCCCACCGTGTGATGTAGGTCACATTCTTGATTTTTTAAACTGACATGTAAGAACTTTAAGTATATCTAATAGGATGTAGATGGCAGACACGTAGCTCCCACTACCTTCCACTTAAAAAGATACTTGGGGGGGGGTCCTCATAGATGACACTGTAGTTTTGTCTTCTGAAAGCTAGGTTTTGATCTCATACACTGTATTTTGATTTAATGTATTGTCTTAATCTGTTTACTTTTTACTCAGTGTTTTTTCCACAGCAAAACTAAGTCTGTAAATGGAAGGCTTTTATTTATTTTTATCTTCCATGAAGTAAGCATTAAGCTTTTATCAAACAACATTTAGGCAAAAGCAAACAAAAGGGACTCTAAAATAAACATTCATTAAAAACAAAATATCACATTTCTTAAGTATTGTATTTATGAGGGAAAAAAGGGTAGTGCTGCCTGGGGAATATAGGCCAGTTGCTAGAGTGCTCGCCTTGGTTTGGTCCCCAGTTTGGTATCACATTGGGTGTGGTGTGGTGGTTCATGCCTTTAGTCCCAGCGCTGGGGAGGTAGAAGCAGGAAGATCACAAGTTCAAGATCATTCGTGGCTACAGAACAAGTCTGAGACCAGCCTGTACTATGTGAGATCCTGTGGCAAAAGCAAAAAGTTCATGTTTTGGAATTAGACTGAAATTTATCATCTCCTCTTCTTTGAAATACAAACTATACAAATGAGACATGGATCAGGACCAAATGAATGAGCATTCCTGGTAAGCTTTTTCCTTTCCTGAAAATGAACTCAGAGAGGGATTACCTCCCAGGGGATCAGTTACCTCCCAGCATGCTTTTCATAAATGCTAAGTATTCAGATTCGAAGGACGGAGAGAAAGGACAGCAGAGCCCTACCCCGAGTCTGTTGTTACCTCCTTCCATCTACCTGTCTCTCCTGGGCTCCAGTGGGCTTTACGTTTATAAAAGAAGGGATTTCTTGACAAGCTTGACAGATACTTGAGGGATGTTTAGACGGAGACTGGCCCCACACCGGTTAAACAGCCTGTGGCATATATGAACGTCCAGAAGTGCACTGACCACAGCTCTCTAAAGCTCCCCCTGCTGTCTCCCCTGCCCCAACTCTCTCTCATCATCTCCACTCTCTCTACGAGGCAAAGTCTCATGTATCCTATGCTGATTTTGAACTCACTGGGCAGCTGAGGTTGGCCTTGAACTCCTGATCTCCCGTTTTCACCTCATGAGTGCTGGGGTCAATGTGTTCCACTTCATACAGGGGAAGAAATAAATCTAATAAATTCATACAGACCAGCTAAGGCAGTTTTCATAAAAGCTGCTATTTCAAATAGGACAATTTTCCACTCCAGAGTGAAAATCTACAATAAGTTTCGAGGTATTGTGTGTGCGGGGGGTGGGGGGTGGGGGGTGGGGTGGGGAAGACCAGTGGGTAGAGATTGGCAGGTGGGCGGGGATCGACAGGCACACTTTTCTTTTGTAAGAGAAGGCTAGTTGTGGCCTCTACTTAGATGCTAAAGAAATCCCCCAAACCTAGAGAGAGTGTGCTAGCCAGTAGAGACAGGAGCAGCAGAGGCATGGACCCCATTTTCCCATGCTCCCCCAACCTCTGCTGCCTTTTGTGTATGGATACTTTGAGTCTTGATCTCGTGCAGAACCCTAGCTGCATCGGGGTAACGGACACAAAATCCTTTTCCTTTCTAGTCTCCACATGATCAGAAGCTTCCAGAAGGAAATTGGGGCTGAACATGGAGCAACCTAATTCTCATTGTAAACACAAATGGAAAATCTGAAAACTCAGTAACAAGATCTTGAAGGGTGGGACAAACTTAAATGGGCAGCGTCTTCAGCTCAGCAAAGACAGCAAAACTCAGATCTCCATGGTTGCTGTCCGCACCTCTTAGCACACCCTCGCTCTTCACCTCCTGTGTTCACTGAAGCCTTCTGCATTTCTCAAGAAACCTGACCCTTTGCCTCGGTTGCTCCCTGTTCCCACTCTGCTGCTCCACTCCATCTCTCTGTCCCCCTCCTCACCATTCCCCCCTCACCACCAAGGTTTGATTTAAGACCCCTGTGTTGCTTCATCTGGACATTTATCCTTCATCCTCACATGTCCCTTGCTGCCTGTCTCTGACCATATGCCTTCCGGGTATTATCAGAAAAACATAGGCCATTTTAACTGCCCAAGGACTCTGTCCTCTTGAGCTGTGATTCCCAGCCCTGGCTGCAAGTTAGAATCAATCACCTGGGGTGATTTTAAAATCTCAATATCTCAGCTGCTCACCAAACCAATTAAATTGGGATCTTTGAGTGTAATCAAGACATCCATATTTTTATTTTCACAGCTGGCCAACTGATGCTGAAGCCCAGATGGGGAGCTGCTACGCAGGCCTCTCTCGGTCAAGCCATGGAGTCACAGACTGGGAGCTGTCCCAGGCCTCTCTAAGTCAGGCTCTGGAGTCACAAGCTGTACTTCCATCCTTAAGCTCCAGCCACATGAGACAGCCTTGTGGTTCCCAAACTTTCTCTGCTCTCACTTCTCTGACCTGGCATGCCCCCCTGGAACTCCCTTTCCCCTCCCATGACCTGGACAACTTCTTTTTTTTTTTTTAATTGCTTTTATTGAGCTATATGGTTTTCTCTACTTCCCTCCTTTCTCCCCCTCCCCTTTTACCCTCTCCTGTGACTCCCACACTCTCAATTTACTCAGAAGATCTTGTCTTTTTCTCCTTCCTACGTAGATCCATGTATGTCTCTTTTAGGGTCTTCTTTGTTATCTAGGTTGTGGGCTGTATGTTGGTTTTTTCTTTGCTTTATGTGTAGAAGCCACTTACGAGTGAGTACATATTATATTTGTTTTTCTGGGTCTGGATTACTTCACTAACTATGTTTTTTATTTTTCTAGATCCATGCATTTGCATGCAAATTTCAAAATGTCATTTTTTTTTTACCACTGTGTAATACTCGATTGTGTAAATGTACCACATTTTCTTTATCCATTCTTTGGTGGCAGGGCATCCAGGTTGTTTCCACGTTCTGGTTATTATGAATAATGATGCTATGAACATAGTTGAGCACATGTCCTTGTGGTACGATTGAGCATCCTTTGGGTATATACCCAATAGCGGTATTGCTGGGTCTTGAGGTAAATTGTTTCCTAATTTTCTGAAAAATCTCCATACTGATTTCCAAAGTGGCTGTACAAGTTTGCACTCCCATCAGCAATGGAGGACTGTTCCCTTACCCCACATCCTCTCCAGCATAAGTTGTCATCAATGTTTTTGATTGTGGCCATTCTGAAAGGTTTAAGATGGTAACTCAGAGTTGTTTTGATTTGCAGTTCTCTGATGGCTAAGGATGTTGAGTATTTCCTTAAGTGTCTTTCCACCAATTGAGATTTGTCTGTTGTGACTTCTCTGTTTACGTTTGTACCCCATTTTTTATTGGATTATTTTCTCTTTTGATGTCATGTTTCTTGAGTTCTTTGTATGTTTTTGAGATCAGCCCTCTGTCCTATGTGGGTTTGATGAAGATCTTTTCCCATTCTGTAGGCTGCTTTTTTGTCTTGTTAACCATGTCCTTTGCTTTACAGAAGCTCAGTTTCAGGAGGTCCTATTTATTAATTGTTGCTCTCAGTGTCTGTGCTGCTGGGGTTATATTTAGGAAGTGCCAATGCATTCAAGTGTACTTCCCACTTTCTCTTCTATGAGGTTCATTGTGATTGGTTTTATGTTGAGGTCTTTGATCCATTTGGACTTGGGTTTTGTGCATGGTGATAGATATGGGTTATTTGCATTCTTCTACATGTTGATATCCACAACCATATGTTGACTATGCTTTCTTTTTTCCATTTTATATTTTTAGCTTCTTTGTCAAAAATCAGATGTTTGTAGGTAAGTGGATTACTACCTGGGTCTTCAATTTGATTTCATTGGTCCTCCTGTCTGTTTTTATGCCAATACCAGACTGTCTTCAGTACTATAGCTCTGTAGTAGAGTTTGAAGTTAGGGACTGTGATGCCTTCCGAGGTACCTTTGTTGTAGAGGATTGTTTAGGCTCCTTGTTTTTGTTTGTTTGTTTGTTTTTGCTTTTCCATATGAAGTTGAGTACCATTCTTTCAAGGTCTGTGAAGAATTTTGCTGGGATTTTGATGGGCATTGCATTGAATCTATAGATTGCTTTTGATAAAATTGCCATTTTTACTATGTTAATTCTACCTACCCAAGAGCTTGGGAGATCTTTCCATTTTCTGGTGTCTTTCTTTCTTTCTTCAAAGTTTTGCCTGGACAACTTCTATCCATTTGGTGGGACAGAGAACTAAGTCTCGTGGGGTTTCCTTTTCACCTACATATTTTGAAAACCTGCCATATTAACCTATAGTAACCATAGTAACTGATGCCATATTATGGTCATTCCAGTTGTCAGTTGTCAATTGTCAGACTTCCATTTAACCCAACCACCGCTCTACCATCTGACAGTACTCCCAGGGCCATCGCCAGGTCTCCCTAGGATGTCCTAATTCATCCTGCTTTGGATCCACGTTCATATCTCACTCATGGAAGAGCTCTAGAAATCCAGCATTGCTGAAACCAGGACCCCAAACTACTCTCCCGTTCAGCCTCCCTTTCTCTTAGCTCTTCCCTCTGTGTCCATTACTAGGTGTGGTCTCTTTGCATGGATACATGGATGCCACTGCTGCTAACACACTGCTGGCACAATGGTGCCCTTGATAAAAGAATGTCACTTTCCCTATAGTTCCTAATGCAGAAACAACTGCAGATGCCTCCTGCTACAGTGACTCCATTAGCGAGAGATACTTGAAGACAAGCTGGTCTAAGCAGTACCAGGATTCAGCAAGGGTGGTATGTAGAGCGTGAGAGTCACTAGACCAGAGACAGGAGACACACCACCAACCATCCCCGCCCAACCCATAGCAGGCATGGCTAAGTAATCCTGGCCTCTTAACTTCAAGCTCCAGAATACTTTCAGCACACACGCCCCACCCATGAGTGGTTGAGACTTATTTACCACCTTGGCACTAAATTCCATGCGCAGCCAGATGAGTTCTTGGCACACCATAGACACTTCATAAGCACTCATGTTCCCAAACTGAACTGAGGCTACGTTTGAAGGGTTGAGTTTGTAAACTCAGCGGTAGAGCGCATGTGCAGGGCCCTGGGTTGGATCTCCAGCACTGAAGGAGAAAATACTCGCTTGCACTGGAACTCAGTAAACAAGGATGGATCCAAAGTTAGGCACCTGCAGGTAAGAGTATTTTAGAGAAATTCTTTGTAGATGCTATTCTAAAAGCCAGGAAGCTGAAGGGTCATGGCCCAGGATAAAGTCCTAACTCAAAGTCTCAGCTCTTGTCTGGACCTTTGTCTGCAGCCTGGGATGACTTCCCATTGCTTGGGGGATAGACGGGGTACACTTGCTTGCTGCCTCTGTCGGCTCCGGCCCCTGCCTTTCTCCAGCCTCACGTCCACAAGGCTCTCCCTGAACAGCTAATGCACTTTACACACGCCTGGCCTTCTAATCTTCCCCATCCAACCGTGAACCTGGCTTGTTAGTCCAATTTTATAGATGAGAAGTTCTCACCTGATCCTCAGGGAGATTATGGGACTTAGCTGAAGTCCCAGGTCTGCCAAGTTTCCCCCATGGGCCTTTGAATCCCTTGCTGGCTGACTCTGAGTGCTACATGTACCTGTGGATGAGGAATTCATCTTTGTGTGTTGATCCATACCCAAACCAAGCAAAATGGAATGGACTCATTGGAAAATGGAATGGGTTCATCGGAATTCAGATTGGGGTGGGAGAGCAGTAAACGTTCGGGTCACTCTTAGCTCCTTGTGTGGAACAGTGTCAACAGAACTTTGTAGTTGGACAGTGTGTGTCACTAGAGCTGACTGCCTCAAGAGGAGACTAGCCAAGCGCACTGTGCTCAGTATTCTCGGCTTGACTTCCTTTCCTTTCTCAGCCCACCCTCCACCCTCTGTTCATAGTTCTTTATGTTCTAGTGCCTGAAAAAGAAGGAATGATGGGGAAGGTCCCTTGGTAAAGCCAGCCACTTCTGCAGGAGGGCTGGAGTACACACAACTGGCCTCTTTGTAGGCTCTGTCTCCAGCAGAAACTCCCACCTGTTAGTCTGCCTTGTCGGCATCTGAGTATGGCGGCATAGAGCATCACAGGACAGTCACACTGCATCAGAGCAAACCCCCTCCCCGTCCCGACTGCTGGAGAGCGTCCTCCCATCATAGGATAGTACCTTCTCCCAGGTACCACCACTGGGCTCAGCTGTAAAGACTGAGGAACTCAAACTTCAGAGGACACAGTGTCAGCCTGCTAGATGAAGCCGGCCCTGACCACAGAAGAGCAATGGTTCTTTCTGTCCTGCTGCCCACTGTGGCTCTGCAATCCTTACCCTGATTCTGCAGGACAGCAAGAGGCTGCAAGAAGGTCAAAAAAGGTGTGGAACTACACTCCCTCGCCCCCACACACCCCCTCACCACCATTCGGACTCCGGCAGGCTCCGAAGACAAACAGCTCATCTTTCCCAGAAGGGGCTCGGGTTGCAACACTGCACAGCTATTAATCTCAGGTGAAGGGCACAGCAGGGCTTCTTCCTCTTAGGGCAGATGCGCTGGCTTTTGTAAACTCTGGAAGAATGACAGGGAAGTTAACACACCTGAATAGGGCTCTGACTTGGGGTGACTTTCCTGATTGACTTTTCCTTCTCTCTCCGAAAGCAGCTGGGTTGGGGCCTGTGTTAAGAAAGCCTGGCAGAGAAGGAAGGGTTCCAGAACCTTTCAATTTTAGAAGATTTCTTTTTATCTATTAAAATAAATGTGTGTGTGCATGCTCACCACATGCGCACAGGTGCCCACGGAGGCCATTGGATCCCCTGGTGTTACGGGTGGTTGTGAGCTGCCTGGCATGGTTGCTAGGAAAATCCTCTTGAAGAGCAGCAGGCCCGCTGAACCACTCAGCTGTCCCTGCAGCCCTTTCTGAACTTTCAGAGTCTTAACAGTTGAAGCGGGCAGGCTAGAGGAGGGTGTGTGCCTAGACCCACAGGTTCCAGACCTCAGGACTAAGGAATTGCCACATGTCTTGGAGCTGGCCATGGCTTCCCATGCCCCACTGTGAACAAAAATACCAGCTGCAGCTGTTTAAGGTTCCCCAGAGAAGAACACTACAAAGGAGGCTAAGGGACTGCGAGAGCCCGAGTCCTTTGGTTTATGTGTTTGTGTATGGCTGTTTCACCTGCCTGCATGTCTGTGCACCGTATGTGTGCCTGTTATCCACAGAGGTCAGAGGAGAATGTCCAATCCCCCAGGACTGCAGTTACAGACAGCTGTGAGCTGCCCTGTGGGTGCTAGGAATAGAACCTGGGTCCTCTAGAAAGGCAACCAGTGCTCTTAGCCACTGAGTCAACTCTCTAGCCCCACGGTCTGAGTCTTAAGAGCTTCTGCAGAGACTGGGTCTGTGGATTCAAACCTTCAGCCAAGTAATAAGATCAGTTCTGCAAGTTTATCTTCATATGGTAACTACTGTTAATAACATATCACATGCTTGTTTAAATGGTTCCAGAATGTACATCCACATGTATGTGTGTGCGTACAAACACACACACTCACCTACCTTTGAGGTATTGTAACTATTTATTTTCCTGCTTAAATCATTTCACAGTGGGTTTTATGCTATAAATATTTTTGAATGTCATAAAGGTTTTTTTAAAAAATATTTTATGTACAAAGATTAGCATGATCCTTTCCACTGGACATACAGACTTGAATAGTCCATTCAAAGTCACTTAGTCCAGCTTGATAAATCCTGTGCCCTTTGAGTACTGACAGAAACATGGATGGCATAAGTTTAACCCTTATTTCTGGATCAGATCGTGGAGGTTAGATCATACACTGGGAGAGCCCTGGCTGAACTTCTGTGGGTGACACTAGTAGAGATGCTGGAGACGCATCTTGCCTTCAGATGGCCAATGAGGAAAAAGGTAGTTGCATGTTTTAACTTGTCAGTTATGTCTTCATAAAGCTGGGGATGAGGGGAGAGATAAGTAAATCTGACAGAAGAAGGAAGAGGAAACAGAGGAGGACAAAGAAGAGAAGGAGGGAGACACAGAGGAGGAGGAGGAGGGGAAGGCAGAGCTCCTGCGGGACAGTTGGGGATGGTGGCACATGTCTGCAATCCCAGTTCATGGGAGGCTAAGGCAGGAGGACCACAAATCAAGGGCAGTCTGTACTGGATAGTGACCCCTGTTTCAGAAAGGAAAAGCTTCTATAAGGAGTGGCTGGCCCACCTTTGAATCCTATAAAGCAGGGCACTTTCTGCATTGCACTTGTGGCTGTGAGCGTCCAAACACCACCTGCGTTACCCTGAGGTTGTCTACAATGATACTCTAACTTTAAGTGGGCTATGAGAAGGATTGGGTGACAATGAGTAAGCCCCATAAGTAAAAATGTTCACATAAAAGTATCATTTACACGTACATAGTGTTTCCAGTCTCTGGGCCAGTACTTAAACCCAGATCAACATCCTTGTTGTCATGCCCACTTCATAGGATCCAGGCCAGCTGTCTCTTGTTACCTCCCAGGAAGAAAAACTGTTCTTGAAAGGTAGAAATTGAGGCTCAGAGAATCGCCTAAAAATTCTTGTGTGTATTCACATTTGTGTGAGTCAGTACATGTGTATATGGGTGGGGGAGGGGTTGTCCTTGATTACCATCTACTTTATTAGTGTGTTTTAAATTTTATTTCATAGCATGTACTTGTGTGTATGTGTGTGCGTGTGTGTGATGGGGAGCACTTGTGTGCCATGGCACGTGTGGGGAGGTCAGTTGACTTTCAGGAGTTAATTATCTCCTACCATGAGACCTAGAGATCTAACCCAGGTTGTTGGGTTAGTGTGACAAGCACTTTTACCCATAGAGCCATCTTTCTGGCCCTCCACCCTATTTCTTTGAGACAGAGTCTCTCTCTGAACCTCAGGCTCACTGATTGGTTAAAATGTCTGGCCCATGAGCCCCTGGGGCCTGCCTATCTTTGCCCTCCAACATGGGGGTTACAGATATACATAGCCACTCCTGATCTCTCTAGGGTTGGGGGTAATTGGAATTCAGGTCGTTGCCTATGCTGGACATATGCTGTACCCCCAAGTTACATCCCAAGTCTTTCCACAAAGTATTTTATTGAGAGAGAGAGAGAGAGAGAGAGAGAGAGAGAGAGAATACATTTTTAAACACTGATTTTTATTCACATAAAATAGCAGTGGCTAAAAAGTCCCGCATGCTGTGTATACATGTGGACCTGAGTGCACACACACATGTCATACCACTGTACATGAGAAGCCAGGTGAGGGAAGGCAGATCCGCGTGGGCTGTGAGGACACAGGCTTAAAGGGCAACACGGATGGCCCAGTGTCTTCACCTGACTGACAGTAGCACACTGTCATCCATCCTCCCATCTTTATCTCCTCTTCTTCCCTTGCAGTCACCTACACCTCAATATTCATTGCTCTCTTGGCAGAGTCTTTGATTCTTCCATTCCCAGTCCCCTTCCTACTGTTTGTTTCGAGACAGAGTCTCACTAAGTTGCCTGGGCTAGCCTTGAACTCATGCTGTGGTCCATGCAAGCCCTGAGTTTGCAGATCTAGCTGGGATGGTGGGTCTGCACCACTAGTTTCAGCTTCCTATTCTCTTTTTGCTGTTATCCGTGTTGGCTGTGTGTGTCCTGAATGCTGAGACCACGCCTGCCTAAGATACCGATGGCTCTCCCCAGCCCATCTCCCACGAGATAACTGTTCATGAGAGAGGAAGTGCTAGGTTTTGGGGGGATTTGGTTTCATTTGTTTGTTTTGAGACAGTCTCACTTTAGCACAGGCTGGTCTCAAACACATCATGATCTTCCTGCCTAGCATCCTGAGTGATAGATATTCCAGAGCAATGCACCATGCCAGGAAGTGATATGTCTTTTTTAAAATTGAAAAGAAGGCCAACGTGATCCAAGAGAAATGGTGAGGGCGGTACCCAGTGAGGCTGCTTAGAGAGGCAGCAGCTAAGTCATAGAGAGCTTTGTAGGCAAAGGAAGGGATCCGTAGAAACACAGATGTAACCGCACTCTTTAAAAGCTTCAATCTAGGTATGAGTCAACTTACTGAGACTATTCATGGGTGCCTGACTTTAGAGAATGCTGGGCTCTCCAGAGAGAGGATTTGCATTAGGTGATGCTCCGCACACAGAAGACTGGACACACAGAAGTTACATAAAAGGAAGCTGCCATGATGTAATCTTTTATGGTCATGCTCCCCATCAATCTGTTAGAACAGGAAGGTATAGTCATCACCAATATTAGCAAATATTTATTCTCTTTAACATGAAGGCGTTTGTGATGGTAAAGGGAAGGACTGGAGTGTCTGAAAAGGAGGTGGCATTGGCACAGCTTTGTTCTGGTGGAGTCCTGAGCTTCTGAGAAGCTGCCAACTCTCACAACCTTTGAAGACGCTGAAGGGGAGCCTCTCTTTTTCAATTCTCTTTCTTTCTTTCCTTCCTTCTTTCTTTATTTGTTTTTGGTCAGGTTATGCCTCTGATCCCACCACTCAGCAGAGACAGAAAGATTATGAGTTCAAGGACAGTCTGAGATATATAGCCAGACCATAGATGGGGAGAGAGACAGAGACAGACATAAACACAGACACAAACAGAGAGACACATATTCAGAGACAGAGAGAGAAAGAGAGGAAGGAGAGAGTTTTTCTCTAAGGTAGTGAGATGCAAGATATTTGGTGCTTGGTCAGGGAGGTCCCACTGCATCCAGTCTGTAGGAAGAGGGAGGTGTGGTATTTGAGGAGGAGAAACAGTAGGAAGGCTGGGTGTTACTGCAGGTCCAGAAATGACCTCACTATCTCCTGTTTGCTTTCTTAACAAAATTGGGAAAAGGGTGGAGCAGATGGGGGAAGTAGATAGTGGAGTACAGGTGGGGAGCAGATGGAAGTATACTTTGTTTTATTTTGTTTAGCGCTAGGGCCTACCTCTTGAGGCATTTTGTAGAACTGGTCCTTTGGGCCTTCAGCACTTACTCACTAAGCTCCTTTCCAGGGTTCCGGAGGAGACCAGAGAGATTCTACTGGTTCTCAGGGGCTTGGCGTTTGGTGGCAGATGCCCTTGTTAGGTATTCCTTTTGTTCCCTAGGCACTAAGAAGTGAACGACCTTCTTCATGATTTTACCATGATGTTCTGATTCACCAGGGCCCCCAAACGGGTAAAACTGACCACTGACTCAGACCTCTGACGCTGTGAGACCAAATAAACTCTCCTTCCTCCCACAATTACCATTTCAGCTGTGTTGCCATGGTGACAGAATGCTGACTGACACACACTGTCACATGCCCTTGTCTCCACACAGCCAGAATGGGCATTCAGAAATAACAGCTCAGGGTCCTCTGCCTTTCATTTCCTGCAACACTTAGAGCAAATCCCTGTGCTGATTAGTTTCTGTCAACTCTCTCCAATCAAGCTGGTCTGTTAGTGAATCAGTGAGGCATTTTCCTGATTGTTAATTACTGTCGAAGGGCCCTACTGCAAGTGGGCCTGGACTGTGTAGGAAAGGTGTCTGAGCTGGGCGGTGGTGGC
>JAQHUG010000133.1:2258886-2269164 GCA_028555095.1 Dicrostonyx torquatus
CCTCCATGGCCTCTGCATCAGCTCCTGCGTCCAGGTTCCGGCCTTGAGTCTCTGCTTGGCTTCCTTTCATGATGGACTGTGGCCTGTAATAAAGCCTTTCTGTCTCCAAGTTAGTTTGGTCAGTGCCTTGTCACAGCAACAGAGAAGCAGCCTAGGACAGCTCCTGTTCTCCATGACATCACTTCTGAGCCATTCATAAGGAGAGACTCATCTTAACTCCATCAAGTGTCACCAACTTAAGAACAGCAGAGAGGGAGATTATCACAGTTGCCTGTCTCCATTCTGCACCCTCTCAGGACAAGCAGGTCTAGGGAGCTCTCTGGGTGTCCCTTTAAAAGGCACCAATCCCATTTGTGAGAGATTCCACCCTCAAGACCTAATCACTTCCGAAGGCCTCTGCCCTAACCCCATCCTAGTCTGGAGTGAGTGTGAACACAAAAACTTGAAGAGAACGCACACTCTGCTCCTAAGAAGCACCGTTCTGAAATGTCTCTGTTTTTTGCATTACAGGTGTGTCAGCCAGTGTCCCAAAGCTCACAGGTGCTTGTCACCAAGTTTTCCCATTCTAGAAAGTCACACTCCACAGCTGTCCCATCCCAAATGCACCCGATTTTGTCTGATCTTGGAAGCTAGGAAGGCTGGGCCCGGTTGGTGCTTGGATGGGAGAAGGGTCACCAGTCAGAATAGAGTAGGATTTCTGTTTTACATTTTTAAAGATTAATGTATCATTATCATCATTCTCTGTGTGTGTGTGTGTGTGTGTGTGAGAGAGAGAGAGAGAGAGAGAGAGAGAGAGAGAGAGAGAGAGAGAGTTTTCTCCTTCCACTGTGGATTCCAGAGATCCCTGGACCTTCTCAGCAGCCCAGCAGGATCTACCTAATGACCTCATTTTCATCTGATTACCTCTCTAATGACCCTTGCTCCAAATATGGTCATGTTCTGAGGTATTATCTTGGGAGACACCATTTGCCTCATAATATGGTCTATCACTATGACAATAGAATCCTTGTTAAGAAAAACACATGAGGCCTCGGGTAAAAAGAGGTAAGGTACAAAGGCACAAGGCTACTGTAAGGATTAAATAAAAAAGCAGCCAGAAAGGCTTGCTGTTGGGCCGGGCGTGGTGATGCACACCTTTAATCCCAACGATCAGGAGGCAAACGTAGATGATCTCTGTGAGTCTGAGGTCAGCTTGATCTATGGAGAGAGTCCCAGGCCAGCCAGGGTACTCAGCACATTTTAGTTTCATTCGTATGTTTCTAGGTCATCGGTCAATTCTTTCCACAAAAGTACAGGGTAAGTTTTCAAAAATAGAATCATGCTACACCAATATAAATAAATATATTTTAAAGACACTGTCAATGAGGGAAGCAGTAGGGTATTACCAGAATTCTTCTTAAAGGAGAATTCAGAGAATAGCACACACACACACACACACACAAAGAGCATCATTGAAATCAATGCCAGGCGGTGGTGGCACACACCTTTAATCCCAGCACTCAGGAGGCAGAGGCAGGCGGATCTCTGTGAGTTCAAGGCCAGCCTGGTCTACAAGAGCTAGTTCCAGGACAGGCTCCAGAGCTACAGAGGAAAAAGAAAAGAAATTTACAAATAGGTACAGAATGACCCTATTTCCCCACCTCTTTTGCATCTTAAGGTAAGTGTTTTGGATTAGCTTTTCTTAACTTAAATATTTGTTAATTGACCCACCCCAATATGGTAGAATCTGTATTCAAAGAATGTACCAGACAGGGCACTTGGGAAGTATACGTGTACACGGACAGAATGCACACATGCAGTACACATATATGTGACACTCAGAGCTTTTCAGAGATTTTCCTGACAGAGGCAAGTCTTAGACAACTCAGCCTTCTTGTATTCTCTATTTTCAAACAAGAAAGTGCCAACACTAAGCCCGTAAAGTTCCCAACTATAAAGTTATTTAAAAAACAAAAACCGTGTTTAGAACTTGGGAAATGGCTCAGTGGATAAAGTACCTGCTACACAAACATGAGGGTCTGAATTTGATCCCCAGCACCCATGTAAAAAGCCATGGCCAGGAAAAGTAGAGCTTGACAGAACAGGTACCCATAATCCTGGCACCGGGAAGGGAGGAGTCAGGCGGATCTCCAGAGCTCTCTGGCCAGCCAGTCTAGCTGAATGGGTGAGCTCCAGGTTCAATGAGAGACCTTGGCTCAAAAAATAAGGTGGACCGTGACTGACACCTAACATTGGCCTTTGACCTCCACAGGCATGCATACATACACATATGCAAGTGTACCTGCATGTATGTTTGCACTCATGCAATAAATGGATACAAAAAATAATAAATGTTTCAAAACTAGGCCAGTATCTCAATTTGATAGAACAAAAGCATGATTAAGAATATATTGAGGGGCTGGAGAGATGGCTCAGTGGTTAAGAGCACTGATTGCTCTTCCAAATGGACCCAGGTTCAATTCCCAGCACCCACATGGCAGTTCACAACTGTCTGTAACTCCAGTTTTAGGGGATTCAATACCCTCATATAGACAGACATACAGACAAATCAACAAAGCACATAAAAATAAATAAATCTGTTTTTTTAAGTAGAATATTTTGAGAGGGGCTAGAGCAATGACTCAGTGGTTATTCGGTTCCCAGCACCCACATGTAGGCACATAGTCACCTATAACTCCAGCTTCAGGGGACCTTTCCCACTCTTCTGACGTCCACTGGCACCAGGGACATAAGCGATGACATACAGACACGAGGACAAACACTCACACACATATATATATTTTGGTTTTTTGAGACAAGGTTTCTCTGTAGCTTTGGAGCCTGTCCTGGAACTAGCTCTTGTAGACCAGGCTGGTCTCGAACTCACAAAGATCTGCTTGCTCTGCCTCCCAAGTGCTGGGATTAAAGGCGTGCGCCACCACTGCCCGGCTATAAAATATTTTTTTAAAAAGAAAAAGAGTATATTGAGAGAGGCTGGAGACATGACTCAGTGGCTAAGAGCCTGTACTGTTCTGCCAGAGGGACCCTGATTCCGTTTCCAGCACTCACATACGGCGGCTCACAACCGATCGCCTGTAACTCCAGTTCCAGAGCTGTCCGGTGCCTCTAGCCTCTGCTGACCCCTGCAGTCATACGTTTGTGCACTCACCCCGCAACCCCCTGCCACACACACACACACACACACACACACACACACACACACAGGAAAAGTAATAAATTGTTAAAAGAAGGAAAACCTCTCTGCAAGCACACAATGATTTCAAAGCCTCTTTAGGAGGTGACTCCGGCTTTTGCCATCCTCCTCCTCCTCATCCTTACGTTCTTGCCCCCTGGGGTCCCTCCTAGCCTAGGCCCACAGAGTCACTTGGAGCATGCTCCCTGTCTCCCAGAGCCATGGTTCTGAGAGGTCCAGGGCTCCTCATCTCTGAAACCCTTGCACCTGGCAGTGTGCCAGCCCGAGGGTTTACTCAGCCAGGTTAAACTGCATTAAATCTAACAGAACTCCTTTTTGGGGTTTTGCCTTCAAAAGAGTGGGCGGCATTGCTCATGTCTTTTAGCCTCACCCACAAACGCAGCTTTCTTTCAATTACTAACTCTTACTTAGCAGGCAATTGCATAAACACACCTCACCAAGACAAAGGTCAATTGCCTCCCCTTTGACTACGCTGCTGCATGCAAAGCTTGGAAAGCCACAGAGGTACCATTTAGTGGAATAAAGACCTACACAATTAATCTGATTTCCAACTACTAATTACATATTAGTGCTAAGTTATAATTCCCTCTTCTCGCTGGGCATATCTGAGCCTTCCATAAATGCATTCTTCCCACTGCAGAGGCTGAGAACTTTGTGGGAAAGGGACCCACGCCTGGATAAGTTAGACTCCTCAGAGCCCCATAACGTTAATCATAACTGGCAGATGCTAAGTGCGTTACACTTTACAGAGCACTGTTTTACAGGGCATCGTCTCCTTCCTGTCGACTGTCCTGTGAAGGGTGGTTTTCATTCACATTTTAAACACAAGGTCATTAGAAGCCAATGAGGTGAGGCTAAATGGGGATAGGCAAGGCTTGGTCTCACATCATCTGGCTGCAGATCAAATTCTCTTCTCCAAGAGAGAGGAGCAGCAGAGAGAGGCTCACAGCATTGTGGACACACAAGGCAGAAAGGACCTGCTGAGCTCTCTATTTAGAAATCTAGTGGCATGGCCCCTTAACACAGGGATTGAATATCAACCATGACCCCGCTGTCTTTGAGTGTCCCCTTCACATTAGGCTGTAATTTTCTTCTTTATTGTGCTCCTGGTTAGCTTCCTCTCCTCCTAAAATCTTCTCTCAGCTAAGGCTAGGTCAGTGGCTCATCCTGTATGCCAGCCACCACCTGGAACAGGGATTGCCACACTACAGGATCTCAACAGATGAACGACAGTCTGGAAACCGACTTCAGACAGCAGTCGGACCCCTTAGAGAGCCACGTCTAAGCCTGCCATGCCACATACAGGCCAAGTCCCAGAGGGATGGGCAGCCATCTTGAAGGTAAGGTCTGTGACTGCCTCAGTGCCTCCAGTCAGTGCCTACAAGTGTTCCCTCTCCCAGTAAGGCTCAGGCCACTCGTCTAAGCAATGACAAAGCAGGAAGGGAAACTGTAGGGAGGTGAGGACCACAATGAGTTCTTGTCAGAAGCCAATCAAAGCTGAGCTTGAATAGAGAGATGGGGTATAGAAGGGACCTGGAAAAGCCAGGGGCAGCTGGTCCCAGTGCAGGAGTCAGGTGCAGAAGAAAGAGTTGTACTGTAACTCTTATGTATGTATAGGGTCTCACTATGACTCTATACATACATACATACATACATACATACATACATACATACATACATGCATACATACGTATGCAAACAAATAGCTGCCAAGGACCAGGGCTGTGCATAACTCATTTCTTTAAGTCAGCCGCAATAAGCCTGGCCAAATCGCAGGAGAGTTGCTGGACATCCTTCCTTCGTAAAGAGGCTGAACTAGTTTTTCACTACTATTACAAATTACTGCAAACTTAGTAGCTCCGGGTAACATTATTGCATAGTTCTGTGCATCAGAAATCCATCAGAAGTCTTGGTAGGCTAAAGCCAAGGTGGTAGGAGGGCTTATACTCATGTCTGGAAACCGCGGAGAAATAATATCCTTGTCGCTTCCATCTTGCCAGCATCGGGAGGGCAGCCCCACTCCTTGGCTCAGGGTTCTCTTCCTTCAGTGTCAAAGCCCTTCTCATGCTGCATCTCCCAGACCTCTTCCTCTGCCTTCCCTTTCCCCTGCTAAGAACCTTTGATCACACTGAGTCTACCAGGATAATCTCACAGCCTCTCTCCATCTCAAAGTCGTCAACCACATCCACCACATTTATGCTCTACAAAGTCACACATTTGCAGGTTCTGAAAATTAGAACATCTTCAGGGGGGTCACCTTTTACGTGCAATGACAAAGCTCTATCATGCCAACATTAATTTCAAGGAAAAAAATGGATCAGATAAAGAGATCGATAACACAATGGAGCGAATTGTAGAGAGGGTTAACACATAGTGGGAAAGGGATCAATCCCCTGAAAACACAGCGAAGCACACAGCGACATACGTCTCTTCCTCCATTTCCATTGCTGTAGTAAAGTATCTGTGGCTGGGTACTTATAAAGACATCTCTTCTGGAGTTCAGAAAGTTCAAGCGTCCACCCCTGTCCACCATTTATGAATGCCCACAGTGACCGTTGGAAGCTTCTCTTCGAAGCATTATGCTCAGATGGTAGGTAGAACCCTGCTGTTCCTGTACTCAAGAGTTCTCTCAATGATCTCTCCATCTTTTCATCTCCAGCAGACATCTGAGGGAAGCAGGGAAGCTGCCATCAACCCTGATCTATAGATAGGAACATTAAGAATCAGTTGTGTGACTTGGATGATGTCAGCTCACCATGGGGTTGACATTAGAATTTGACTCTTTGCTGCCTTTTGCTTTTCCCGTCTCACCCACGCTAAAGCAAGGGAGAGGCAATCAGGCTTGGAACAAACAGGCTCAACTCCACCATGCAGCAGCTGCATGCCCTGAGAGGAGATGCTTTAATGACTTTCTGATTCAGCTTCTTTCTGTGGAGAATCAAAACGATAATGGTTGTCATCATACTGACTCCTGTAAAATTTCAATGTGTTAATACTAGATGGCACACATGAGCAGTGCCCCATAACAGCAGTTCAACAACTGGCAGTTGGCATTCCATCCAGTCTTATCCCAAATAAATGCACAATAGAAAGTGTCGTGCAGAGGCTGGAGCAATGCCACAGCCGCTAAGAGCACTGGCTGCTTTCCCAGAGGCAACTCCGGTGCAAGGGGATCTGGATCCTCTTCTGGCCCCTACTGGTACTGCATGCAGATGGTACACAGACACACGTGCAGGTAAGCAAAACCCTCACACACAGAAAGCAAGTACAATACATGAATTATTCACCCAATTTAGTGAGACTTCTGTAAGTCTCATACCATCAGATAATCAGATACCCATTACTATTGATACAAATGGGTAGAAATACTTAAAATTCTGTTGAGAAATAAAGACATTTGTCTAAAACTTCAAAATGTCTCAAAGGATGAACCTTTTCCACATGCTTTTTTTTTTTTTTTTTTTTGGTTTGGTTTGGTTTTTTTTAAAACCTGCTTTCTCTGTGTAGCTTTAGTTGTCCTGGAACTAACTCTGTAGACCAGGCTGGCCTTGAACTCACAGAGCTCTGCCTTCTTCTACATATTTGTAAGGAAAATGAAGAAGTAAAAGCCACTTCAAACCCTCTCCTGCTGGGCACAGAGGGAAGCCATGGTGTCTGTCATCTGTCACTGGTTTCTTGTATTTCTTTCTTTTCTGTCTTGTCAGTGACCATATGTCAGGATGACCTAGTGTTTTAATGCTGCCAGGTGGGCAGGGCATAAAAAGACGGTAATCCATTCCCTTCCTCAACAATATTCTATTTTTCATCTGTTTGGCAATCATGGATTAATTATGAGCCTCAACTCTTCAACAGGTGGTACCTGTGGTCACATGACCATAGCAGAGCCACCTCCAAAATCAGGCAGATAAGCAGCCTATCCTAATTTCAAATACAGCTGTCCATCAGCTGTGTATACAAGAGTCAGGGCAAGCATACAACTTACCGGGACATTCTTCATGGGTGTCTTAGATACTTACACTTGCTAACAATGATGGTAAGGCCGTTCTAAACAGTCCCACAGCAGAGTCTTCCCAGGTTAGACCAGGGTAGGTCTAACACTCAAGGATGTGCCTGTTTCCATCAAATCTCACATCACATGGCTCTCCATTATCTTGGCATTCACCAATTCTGGTGGCTTTGCTAGAGATTTTAATAAAAGTATTTCTCAAGCATTCAGTTGGTCACACAAACAACTTAAGCATGTATTAAAATTGTATTTTTCTCTTTTTTCAGGTTTTAAATATTTTATTTATCAAATCAAGATTTTACTTGGATTTTTTACAATTTGAATGTAACATAAAAAATCAACAGTTGCAGAAAATATGACATATTATTTTTGACTATTTCTAATATGATAAATAATACATAATTTATCCTTCCCAGACCAAAGTGCAATATAAAACAGAACATTAATTTTGCTCACTGAATGCTCATAAACACAAAAATGGAATAACTTTTGGCATATGTAAACTAAAATGGAATTGCTGATGTGAGTTTTAAGTATGTTTAACCTTCAGTTGGTTTTTACACTGATATGATAAAACCAAACTACATCAAGCACATATTAGTGAAGATATATCAGAAAGTAACAACACAAATGCTTAGTAATATTCTTCACTAATATGCTACCACGTTTTTAAATTTTTGACTTGTTCATACTGATAAAAATATTAATAAAATATCCTTCTTCTACACGTATGAGACTTTAGTTAAGAGGGGAGGGCTCTCAAGTTTTATAAAGAAATACAACTTTTAAAAGAGAAAATGTCTAAGTGAAATGACACAAGCTCATGTTCCATTATCTTTTAACCTAATAAGAATGTAAATTTTCACTGGCATTACAATAGTATAAAACCCAAACTTCAGTTTATTCAGGCTACCAAGTCAAAAATAGTTTTATCAGCATCAGCAGAGATATGGTCCAGTCCATTATTCAAAGACATTTCTATTTACTTGCAACATTTAGTTTTTTAAAAGAACAGAATGTGTTTGACACTGTTAATTAGCATACTCAAAGAAAAATAAATGGTTTCTCATTTAATTCTTTTCAAGATGGAAGAAAAGAATTTAGATGAGATTTTTCTAAAACACTAGGTCTGATCAATCCTATGAGGAAGTACTTACAAATTCTAAACACATTAAGATTTTAAGCAAAGCAATACTTTGCTATCAGTCTCTACATAGCACTGAGAAATTTCAAATACAAATTGCAAAACCTCATATATGAAATCTTAAAAAAACCTTACTAAAAGTAATTATAAAAATTCTTTTAGAAATTTAAAATGTAAAATATATTTGACTTTAAATTAAGAATTAAACAAAACAGAACAGAACAAGAAACTCCAGCATAAGACTTGTACTTTACAATGCTAGTCTGAGTTCTCGTTACCTGACTTCATCCTGTCAGTGTCTCGGGCATGTTATGTGTCCTCTTTACCTTGTGACTTCTGCCATTTTGAAGCCCCATGTGTATGTTTTCCCAATTCTTTGAAAACCAATAAAACTATAACATCAAGTTGCGTAAATTAAAGGCCCATAAATACATTTTCTATGAAAACAAGGTAACCTTTAGTATAAAGAAATGAACAGATCTGCCACAAACCACTATCCATTAAGTAGACATTCCCATATCAGTTTTTAAAAACAGAATATAACACTGGAAACGTGAGATTTCTAATTCTGAGTTAGCTCTGAAAGTCAGGAAGTTCTGCAATCAGTACTCAGAGCCACCACACTTGGTAAATGCTCTGTGAATGAAGTCCCCATTCCGTCATACCTCTCTGTCTGCAACAGGAACTACCAGTTGTTACGACACAGGATCTCACTCTAGAGCGTACATAGTTTGGCTCTCACTTTGCAGTCAAGATTTGCCTCAAACTCATGCTCTTCCTGCCTCCACCTCCCAAGTGCTGGATTAGATGGGAGCCACCACACACACGGGTGGGGGCAGCAGACGTCTGCACACACAATCCAGTGCTCACAGAGGATTAGGGAATCAAGTTCAACCAAACCGAAGACTTAATTTTCACCAGAAAATGTTCCAGGGTCACAGTGGTCTCCATTTCATCAACCTATTTGTTTTTAAAAGCAGGTTTCCAAAAACAACCAATCTTTCTTTTTCAATAAACCTGCTAACTTTTATTCATTTGAGCCACACATATAAACAGTTAAAAGAAAAGCCTCTGAAGTCCCCTCCCTTTCCTTTCACTGGGGAGGTCGAGTGAAGGTAACCCTTCACCGCTGCCTTTGAAAAGCCTTGAAATGCCATCGGTTTGGTTCCAACATATGAGGACCACTGTAGACAAACAATACTGTCTTTTTTTTTTTCAGAATAAGGAAGATTTTGTAGAAGCTTTGGTGTGATGAAGAAGTACTGGGACGTGTTTTCTTTACCGGCAGTGTTCGCAACCATTTCAAACACTCTCCACTCATTGATTGGGTCCATACCCTGATGGATTTCATCAACTACTCTGAATGGACATCTATTAAGCTCCTCAAGTGCTATCAAGTACAACACGGTAGAAACACTTCTTTCCCCTCCCCTTTGATGGCGAGGAGTTCATTCATGCAGCTAAGTACGACTGCAAGATTTTACTCTAACTCGGATTCCATATTCATCATAGTCTTCCTTATTTTCTGTATGAAGATAAACTTCACCAGCACACTGCACAGAACTAAAGAAGTTGCTGAACTTCTCATTGATTTCTCCACTAGCTCCTTTAACGGATTCAGCCACCTTTCTTTCACCTGTGAAAGATTTTCCCTATATTTATCTAGTTTGACTTTCTTCCCCTTTAGGTCTTCAGTTAATTGCTGGATGAAATTGTATCTTTCAGCCTACCTCTTATTCTTCAGAATGATGTAGGAAACATGTTCAGTCTATATGTCACACCATGAATAGGAAGACTCGAGGCTAGACGTCCAGAGATTGTGGCTGTGTTTGAGTCATGATATGGCCCAAACGGTGACTATAGCACTACTCATGAGGTGACTGAGCTCAGCCAGTGCTCTTGCAGGATAATCATTTATTTGAAAGACAGACAGGC
>JAQHUG010000133.1:2287779-2324433 GCA_028555095.1 Dicrostonyx torquatus
GCCCACTGCCCACAGCCCACAGTCCACTGTCAACTGCTCTGTTCTTTTAAGACTTAGCTCAGCCAATTCCAGCTCCTTCTCCCCATCAAAGCCCAGCTTGAGGGCTTCCTGTTGGGGCCCCCACAATTCTCACCATGGACCTCCTTCTAGCGGCTGTCACATGGCTGAAACTATTTTGGACACTTTCCCTACTAATCCTGAGCTCACTGGGGACAGGGACCACATTCTATTCATATTTATACCTTCCGCATAGGGCCTGACATGGAAGATGTGTTCAAAAAGTCAAATGAATGAATTAAAAAAAATTTTTCGTTCTTGGATTCAGTTGAAGAGGCGATCACAGTCACTTGCGTCAGGCAATCTCCATTGTGCCTCCGTGAAAAACACTTTCGCTTCTCCTCCTACGACCAGTGACTCATTCCTGGGGCAGATAACGCAGTTATGAGGCGCAGAACCTCACTTTCTCAAATCTTTTCAAAATCTGTTTTTTGAACATTCTCCTCCCAAGACAAGAACACAAGGAGATTTTTGGAATCTCTGGACTCGGTGTTTACTGATAGAATACTAAAGACGTCTGGAACTTCATCTCTGCAGCGCATGGGAGAGAGAACGGGAGGGTGAGTCACAGAGCTAGCCCTTCACCTTGGCTCCACTCATAGCTCATGGGCCTAAGTGCCTTCTTCTCACTGAACATACACAGCACTCCTATGTTTCCCAGAAGGTGAGGGGACGAGAGGCAAGAGAACACACGCAGAGCCCAGGTCTACCTCATCCACAATGGTGCTCTTAAAGCCTACGGTCTATATATACCTTAGTTTTTGATACAGAATCTTCCACTGAGCCTGGCACTGACAGGTTCAGCTAGGCTAGCTGACCAATTAGCTCTGAAAGCACCTGTCTTCATTCACAACCCCTAGTACTGCAATTAGAGATATGGGCACCACAGCTAGCTCTGACGTGGATTTTGGAATTGGAATCCAGGTTCTCCTGCTTGTGTGTCAAACACTCTATCCACCGAGCAACCTCCAAGACATGAATGTCCATACCTGACAGGACAGTATGTGAGCAAGGGCAGCACACCAAGCCAAGCAACCCTGCTAAACATGGAGATCTGGTTTCTGTTTTGCTGCTGTGACAAAGCCCTGACAGAATGCAACTGGGGAGGGGAAAGGGATTATTTGGCTTACAGGTCACAGTTCATCACAGAGGGAAGCCGGGGCAGGAACTCAAGGCAGGAATCTGGAGGCAGGAGCTGAAGCAAAGACCACAGAGGAATATCGCTTACTAGTTTCCCTGTTGCTTGCTTAACATGCTTTCTTTAACAACCTAGGATCAGTGGGCTGGGCCCTCCCACATCAATCAATAATCAAGAAAATGCCCACAGACAGGGTCTCTCTCTTCCCAGGAAACTCTAGTTTGTGTTCAGGTGACAAAACTAACCAGCACACAGCTTGCAGCGAAGGTTATGGTGAGCACCTGCCCCAACAGACTGCACCCAGCACCAATCTACTCTTTCCCATGTCCCTCTCTGCACCTTTGCTGCCGTGTCAGTAGCTTTCTCTCCTGTCCACCCACACACAAGGACATAAAAGCCCCTTTCTCCTAGCTTGCTGCTTAATTACAACTTACTGCTCCTTGTCCCAGCACTGCCATGGCAACAAGTAGCATTGGTACAAGAGTCAAAAGCGAGAAAGGTTGCCTAGCAACAGAATAGTAGGATGCATTCAAGGATCCTGGAGGCCCAAGTTCTAGATTTGGTTATGCCTACCTGGGACACAGTAGATGAAGACCCAACTCCTCTGTGCTTTGATTGGTTCTGTTTTCATTTTGTTATTTGTAAAACAGAGGTAGAAACAATAATCTCAGAGAACTATTGTAAAAAAAAAAAAAAGTCACTCCACGCATTCTGGGTCACTGCTGCAGGGCAGAAAGATGCACGCGTGGACTAACTGAGAAAGGAAATGAATGTCAAAGCTGGCTTTCTGCTGACTGAGCGGCAAGTGCCATCCTTCGTCACTGTCTCTCCCCTACAGCACCTCGGTGGTCTCTGGAGGGCCAGTGGCCATTAAGAGTGTCAGTTGTAATTCAAATATGGCTGTTATATGGCTCATCAAGTTTATCTCTAGGAATCTTTGTCATACAAATGTTTTCAAGTGGAAAAACTGGAAATGAACTCAGGAGGCCATCGGAGAGGAACACGGAATGCCAAGCAGGGGAACCAGTGGGACACTATGGTGTCATTTGACCAGTGATTGCTGTTCTTGCTTTTTTTTTTTTTTAAAGACTAATTCTCAGGTAGCTCAGTCTGGCTTCAGATTTGCTATGTAGTCAAAGATGACCTTGAGGGACTGGAGAGATGGTTCAGCAGTTAAAAGCGCTGGCTGCTCTTCCAGAGTTCCTGAGTTCATTTCCCAGAACCCAGATGGTAGCTCACAACCATTCACAATGAGATTTCCTCTGACCTGCAGGTAGAACACTGAATACATAATAAATAAAGTAAAAGAGAACTGGTTTAAAAAAAAAAAGATGACCTTGAACTTCTGGCCCTTCTGCTTCCATCTCCCGAGTGCTGGGATTCTAGGCATACATCACCATACTCAGTACAATACTGTGCTGAGGACCAAGGCCAGGTCCTGTGCACGCTAGGCAGGTCCTATACTAACTGTGCGACATCCTCAGCTCTTAGGACTTGGGGCGCTGTATATTGCATGTTGCTAATTAATTACTGTGATCCCCAAAACGCCCTGTAAAAACGCCATGTCTTTTGAACAGCAGAATGCTAAAAAATAAAATGGTCATTTTATATATATAGAGAGAGAGTTATATATATAACTATATATAACTATATATATATATATAGTTAAAGAATACTGTTTAGGGGGAAAAGGTAGTTCTTTATCCAGAAACATAGCAGGGGTCTCTAAAATATGAAGGCAAATGACAGACGGACCCACCCTTTACAAAAATTTACCTACAAACACATCTCAAGCCGCGTGAGAGGTCTTGTCACAGAATGCAAATAGTTGTTTCCAAGCCACTTTTCGCTGCTCCCAGAAGAGGCGATAGATGCTTAAATATCCTCGATTTTTGCATAAACCACTCCACCCACCTGAAGAGCCCTCAGTTGTCCTTTCCTTCCTGTGAGTGCCTGCCATCCCTCAGGGCTCTCCCGCAATACATTACCTCTGGCACATACCAGCGTAGTTCACATCACTCTCTGGGTCCTCGCTGTCTCTCTCATGTGTGGTCATTTTACTTAGCTGCTTGTATGTGTTTCCCACAAGCCACCCCAGTAGACTGAGCTTTAGGGCTGCAGAATCATCTTTTTATTTTTTACTCCAGAGTCTCCCCAGCCTCTCTAGGAAGACATTAAAATGAGAGGTTAAAACCTTGGTGGAACAAGCCGAAGCTACCTCTGCTGCTGTGAGTTCACTTTACTCGTGCTCAGCAAGCATGCGCTAAGGTAGTGGTTCTCAACCTGTGAGTCGCGACTCCACAGGGGTCACATACCAGATATCCATTGTGTTAAATATTTACATCATGATTTATAACAGTAACAAAATTAGTTTGAAGTTGCAATGAAATAATTTTATGGTTGGGAGTCACCACCGCATGAGGAACTGTATTAAAGGGTCACAGCACTAGGAAGGTTGGGAACCATTGCTAAGGAGAGCCGGAAAGCCAAGGAGGGGTAGAGAAGAAGCTGGCGGGAGACTGCTCAACAAACTCAAACAACGCAGGGGATGTTGGTATGCTATTCACAATCTGGGCAGCAGGTGGCGCGCGCGGCCTAAATTTCTTAGGCCATTCCCTGAGGGACGTTGCAGAGGGAGGGATGTAGGGGAACCAGGAAGGTGCATAAGTCATCCTCCAGCCCCATCTTTCTCCAGGCCCCAGAAAGCTGCACGACATAAGGGCGGATATCGGGTCCCCGCCGTAGGATGTGGGGTCCTAGCTTCTGCCTTCCCCCTTAGCTCTCGCCCGCTCCAATTTGCCCACGCTGCGCTCTGAAACCCACTTTCCTCATGGAGCATTGCGCCCTCATTCCACCAGTGATAGTGAGTGAGAGTAAAGCTATCCAAAGGGACCTGACGGCACTGACCAAAGGAGCAGAGGCTAGCCCAAAACTCACTGTCAAGATGTGTGCTGCTGGTTAGTTGTTTTGTCAGCACGGGGTCCCCTGGGAAGAGGGAGCATCAACCTTGTCATCAGGGTGGTCTGTAGGCAAATTGTTGGGATATTTTTTGATTAATGATTGATATGGAAGGGCCCCGGCCACCCTGGGCAAGTGGTCCTGGGATGTATAAGAAGGCAGAATGAACAAGCAATGAAGGAGCAAGCCAGTAAGCAGTGTTCCTCCATGCCGGTCTCAGCTCCTGCCGCCAGGTCTCTGCCTCGAGTTCTTGCTTGGTGTCCTTCATGGTGGATCTGGAAGTAAAAGCTGAAATACACTCTTTCCTCCCCAGGGTGCTCTCGGTCACAGTCCTTATCTCATCAATAGAACGGTATCTATCCAATGGTGAGAAGGAGAGGGGCTGGGCCTGTCAGAGATGCAGGAAAACTGTAGGCAAGGAAAGGGAATCCTTTCCAAGAGAGGGGAAGGACGCTCACCAAGAACCAGGCCAACAGTCCCAGCTGCCTCGGAAGCTAAGGCAAGTTCAAAGGCTGCTGGGGCCCAGAGAGGGTTCAAAGCCAGTTGGGGAAACTTAGTTAAATCTTGTCTCAAAAAGTAAAAAAGAGGCGTGGAGAGGTGGCCAAGAGGGAGAGCCCTTACCTAGCACATTCAGGGGCACTGGTTCCCCTCCCCCTCCCCAAGAAGTTCCAAAAGGAGACCGTGGTCAGCATTATCAGTCCCCCAGCCCCTCCAAAACAATCCTGATGAGAGCTGAGATTTTGCTCAGTTGGTGGGGTGCTTGCCTAACATGCATGAAGGCCGGGTTCCACAAACCTGGTGTGGCAGCTGTTTCAGTTAGGCTTCCTGCTGCTGTGACGACGCCTGTGGCCAAAAGTAACTCAGGAAGAAAGCTTGCACTTCCACATCATAGTCCATCAGTAAGGGAAATCAAGGCAGGAATTTGAACAGGAACCTGGAGGCAGAAACTGTGCCAGAGGCCACAGAGAAACGCCGCTGCCTTCTGCCTTGTTCTCCAAGGCTGCTCAGCCCATGTTCTCACAGAACTCAGAGGTGCCTGCCCAGGAGTGCTGCTGCATTCAGTGGCCTGGACCCTCCCACGTCAATCACTAATCAAAAAATTGTCACACAGACTTGCCTAAGGGCCAGTCTGATAGAGACATTTTCTCAACTGATGTTCCCTCTTCCAAGTTGTCCCTAGCTTGTGTTAAAATGACAAAAAAAAAAAATCTAACCAGGACAGTGATACATATCTATAACCCCATAATTTGGGAGGTAAAAGCAGGGGGACTAGAAATTCAAGGTTGCTGCACGCCTTAAATCCCAGCACTCAGGAGGCAGAGGCAGGTGGGTCTCTGTGAGTTTGAGCCAGCCTGGTCTACAGAGCTAGTTCTAGGACAGCCAGGACTGTTACACAGAGAACCTCTGTCTCAAAAGACAAAACAAAGCAAACAAACAAAAAGAAGTTCAAGGTCATTTTCAACTATATAGTGAGCTTGAGGCCGGCTTGAGCTACAGGAGAGCCTGTCTTAATACTAATCAACTACTACTAATAACCCTTAGGTCCTTAACGACCTAAACTGGAGTGTGTTGGTGGTATGCAGGACCAGCATCCTGGTCACACATCAAAGTGCGGGAGGATGGAAAACGGAAGTAATGATTAGAGAAGATTCTCTGAAGAAGTGTTAGCAAGGGGGGGGGCAGGAGAGGAGGAGCTCACCATGGTGGCTAAGCCATCCCTGTGGAGACTGAGGTTAGCAACAGGGAAAGCAGAAATAAGTATAAGGAAGACCATACACCCGTTGCTCTAGTCTCCAGAGTGTGGGAGGTAGTAATGGTGGGCCAGAAGAAGATGCCATCTGGGAGACACAGGCTTCGGAGGATCTGCTTCAGAAGCTGTAAGTCATTCCAGAGGACTTGATTGTGAGGCTTTGAAGGGATTAGGGTTTAGACCAAGGGCTCAGAGGGCACCCTGGGAAGGATAGACTGTCAGAGACAGAAAGGCCAAGATGACTTATGCTGGAGTTCCTGGCGATTTAAAATAAGCCTAACGAGCACAGATTCTCCAACAATTCTCTCTTTGAGGAGGGTGGGCACCGGGTCTAGTAGCTGCAGGTGGGAAATCTGCTATCCTCGGAAGCACTGAGACTACCAAGCAAGACAGAAGGACTAGAAACAGCCTTGGGGACCAGCATGATGGCATAGCTGGTAAGGGTGCTTGCCCGGCAGGCGTGGTGATGTTGTACAGGCCTGTTGACATGCGTTCAAAACCTGGATCCCACAGCAGTAGGTGAGAACCAGCTCCTAACAGTTGCCCTGTGACCTCCGTAGACAGAGGCTGTGGCATGCCTGGGCCCTTATTCCCCCAAATGTACACATAGTAATTTAATTTTTACAAAAAGCAAACAGTCTTGGAATGCTGACCACACACTGTCCAGGCTTGTGGAGCCCAGGGAACTGAGTCCATGACACATTCACAGCATTGTGTCTTTAGAAAGAGACCACACCTCTCTACCTGGAGAATCGGGGCTGTTTTCTTTCCTAGTTGGGCTGCCTTTCAGATTCTCACAGACTCACAATGCACACACACACTTTGAGAATGGCTGCCTTCCCCCATCCTCTGCACAGCACACCGAGTATTTTCCATTTTCCACATTGTTTTTCTTAATCAAAGTCAGCTACCCTTCAGTGCGGCGTGAATAACAGCTGCTCTCACTTGGAGGGTTGTTGTGGTTATTGTTTTATTTTTTCATGAGTGTTTAACCTCATGCATTTGCACACACATACATCATGCAGCTATGCGCGCCTGTCTGTGTCAGCCCACAGATGTATCTCAAGACCCGTTGATCCCTTCTTAATCTTTCTTCTTAACACTTAGAACAATCATCAGCAAGCTAGCTGAAACCCTACCCTCCTGTCTCACCCACTCAGGAGAACAGGCAAGTGAATGAAAATGGCGTTATTGAAAAAAAAAAAAAAAGACTTGAATCTACTCCAATTTATAACAAAAGCAGTCCATTTGAAAACTCTGACTTGGTTAATGTCCAGAGAGCAAATGGCACCCTGCAACAGTTTGGGCCCCAGTATGGCAGCCAGCAAAGTCCAGTGCTGATGTTGGGGTTCAGGGGCTGCTTGGGGAAGGCAGATTTCCTGAAGCGGTGTGGTGGGAACATGGCTAACCAGGGAGGACACACATCTCAGCAGGAAGTGCCACCTGCCTCTTGATGTCTATTTTAGATAGGACAAAGTACAAGTGCACAACCCAGGCATTAGGGAGTGCAGTCCATCCTGCAGTGGCTAAAACTCAATGCACAAGGTGAAAATCCACAGAAGCTGGTCAACAGGGGTGCCTCTTGGGACTCTCTGGAAGGTTTGTGGCCGTTTGTGTGTGTGTCTGAGCCGAGGAAGGTTGAAGCAGATGACGTCATTGGAATACACATAGGTTTGGAAGTTTCAGTAGAAGAATGGGGGGTGGGGAACAGAGAAACTGGAGAGTGTGGAGGACATCAGGCAGGGAGAGGACAGGACCATCCTGGTGGGTGACCACTGCAAACCCGAGGACAGAAAGGAACACTGGCTACTTCGGAGCTTTTTCCCTTTCTCTGGGCTTGTGGGTAGCTTGGTCACACGGGTGACCACACCCTTCCTGCAGCCTCTAACATTGTGTCATCACATCACAAAATGTCACTCTGTGACTAAGAACAGGGTCGCTGAGTCAGTGAGGTTTCCTAAAATGAGGGGTTTGGGGAGGAAATTAAGATAAAAAGCAGCACTTGCTGACAAGCCTTAGGACCCACTTTCTAGAGAGAGAACTGACGTCAAGCTGTTTCCTGACCTCCACACTCTCACTGAGGACCCCACAACATATACACATAATATATTTATGGATGGATGGATGAACAATAAATAAATGTGTTTGTAGGTTAAAAATGTAAGCAAAACTGATGTGAGGAACAGATACCCTCAGACAACACTTTGGCCGGTTTAGTGGTTTTGAATTAGTAGGGATTAAGGATCCCTGTGGACTCAATTTATTCCAGGATCCACTTTGAACCCTGTGACCTTGAGTCGGGGGCAGAGTTTATCTGGCCTCAGCTTCTTTACCTAGAAAATGGCATAATTGCTACCTTGGTACCCGTGGTAACGAGTCAATGGATAAAAAAATGTGCAGTGGTCCTGATGGGGTACCTAGACAAGCCTCAGTGCATCCCTGCCTTCGCCTCTGCACCCAGTGAGGCCCTTTAAGAGTTAACTCCCAGAACTCTCTGAACAGCGCCAGAAAGCTAGTGGGTGGACTTCCAGGCAGAGAGGGAGGTAGGATGAGATGCTACCCATTAATGCTGACTAATTCCCCCGGAATTAGTGTAGGACAAAGGAGTTTAATTCAGCGAGATCTCAAAGAAACAATGTGTGCATCTGAGAATCCCTTTCCAAAGCCCCGCAGCCTCCGACAGGGTGGGGCCACTGTGGGTGGGACCAAGGGCTTCTTAACAATGCCCTGAATTCTAATCTCACAGAAAGAGCAGGGAAGCCGGAGGCCAGAGTAGGGCCGGGATGGCCAGACTTCCCTGTGACTCTCTAGCTCTGGGCTAAAGTGCTCAGGTTTAGGGAGCTTCCTGAGGTTCCTTGGCTGGGATGACTGGAGTGGCAGCCTAGGCTGATTCATAGCCCCAGAAGCTGGCAGCCTGCAGCAGAGCAGCCGGCCGGCGTCCTGAGGGTGAGCTCATTAACCACAGGGACCCTAAGCTATGCCTTGTTGCCCAGGCTGGCTCAGTCTGTAAGGCAGAATGGCTCCATGCCTAAGTCAGGACCACACCAGTTTTCAAAATCACTGTCTCTGGACAGGAGTTCCAGAGGCACTTGTTGCTGAGTTCTTGGTGGACCCAGTATCCTTCCTGCCACCTTCCCTGCAAAGGGCAATTCATAAACTGGCTAATGGCAGGTGATGTCATTCTGTCCCTTAGTGAGAAGAGCAAATGACTAGATTCATGAAGAAGAACTCAGCCTTGGTCAGACACCAGGCCCCAGTCTGAGGTTTCGAAAATATGGCTGCCATTTACCAAGCCAGCTGGAGACCTTCCTGTCTGTGGTCCAGAAATCCACAAGACACAGCTGGCCTGCCTGACCTCAAAAAAAAAAGAAAAAAAAGAAAAGGCTGCTAGCTGGGTTGCCAGCCTTAAAGAGCTTCTGTCCCTAATGCAGGCAGACAGCAAACCAGCCAGAACACACTCATGCAAGGCCAGGGGCAATGGCACACACCTATAATCCCCGCACTTGGGAGCCTGAGGAGGGAGATCAAAAGGCCAAGTCCAGCTTGTGTTGTACTCTGAGATACTGTCTCAAAAAATAAAAATAAAAGAAAGAAGAAAAAAGACAGGAACTCACACACACATGCGTATACGCATACAATGCAGACATTCACATACATATATACACATCTATATGTGACTCTCATATATATGTGTGTGTGTGTGTGTGTGTGTGTGTGTGTGTGTGTGTGTGTGTGTGTATACACACATTATCTATAAAAACCAAAAAATATTCCTCCAAGGAAAGGAATGAGTTTTCATTCATCTGATGACCAAGTTGGCTACAGAACACCAGAGATTAATGGTGTCCCTTACAGACAACCACATACCAAGAAAGTGCCTCTTGGGTACAACTGAGTTGAAATAAGCACCATTTGCTATAACTTGCTCTTCTAGGGGAGTGTGTCAGCCTTGGATGAATGAATCCGCCACAGGAGTCCGCACTTGGCCTTGGAGAGGCACCTGCTCTCTCAAGCGTCTCTCCTGAGCTCACAGTGCTCTGATGAGTCCCATTAGCGAAGCTGCCTTTGAAATCAAGCTTGCTTCCCAGAATCCTCTCCTGAAACATTTCCATAATACTGTTATGTTACTAGCACTGCTGGAGCTCAAGAAGGATGCCTTCTGCATCCTGCCGGGTGACTTCTCCTCCATTTCCTTCTGATGACCACGTGCCGTAGACTTGAGGGCAGAATGAAAAGGTCTTATGGGGGCTGTAGACATGAATCTAGGCTCTTGGCTGACTTCTTCCATGACTCGGGCATGGGTTAGCTCCTGTCTTCCTATCTAAACTTGGTGGTACAAGCTGATGATCTCAGCCACCTGGGAGACAGGGCACTTTGGGAATGGAGAGCTGAGTGACAGGAACTCTTCTGACTGAAGTTCCTTTTGACTTAGAAACCACATGTGCTTGGCTTTTAGGTTCTTAAGAAATGGGGCGGGGGTGGGGGAATAGCAACTTTGCATTCCAAACTAGATAAGGCAAAATAAATTTGCGTTGCCACAAGTTTGTGATTTCAGCACTTAATTCTGTCAAGACTAGGATGCTAGACAAAGCTGGAACAGCATGGGTCCGCCTGGGTCTGATAGGAAGAAAAGGGCAGTGAGCCCTCTGACTGGTACCCTCTAATACCCATGATTCCTGCCTCACTGTGAGCCTGGGACTATGGAAGCACTCGTGGTGAATGCAGGCTCATACCATCACCAGACTTTCATAAGACATGAGCCATGACATGACAAGCACACATCCTTTAGGTAGGACTGAGTCTTAGTTGAGTTAAGATGTTTATCGACATCTCACAGGCTGTGCCCTGGAGCTGATATGGAGTTAAAGTGATCCCTTCCTGTTCCTAGACAAGGCCCAGATTTCCATACACCCAGCTATAGCAAACCCCATGGTCCAAGGCTAACCCTGAGAAGAGATTATAAAAGTGAAATAGTGGGGTATGGTGACACACATCTTTAATTGCAGCACTCAGCAGAGGTAGGTGGATCTCTGTGAGTTTGAGGCCAGCTTGGTTTATGTAGTGAGTTCGAGAAAAGCTGGGGCTATATAAAGAGACCCTATCTCAAAAGAAAAGAAAGAGAAAATTGAGGTAGCTAGATATAAGTCAAGAGGCCAGAGAGGTCCTGGGATCTGGTTGGCAGAGGTGAGAGAAAGGCCAGGGATGCCAGGAATGCCACTGCTGTCTTGAAGCTGTTTCCTCCAAATTGAAAGCTTCCCTCCTAGAGAAAGGGGGACAAGAGAGAGGCTCCCCAGACTCATGTAGTTAAGGAACATCCTAAAAGATTCTGTAACATCATGAGACTTAGGAGCCTCAGGAAGCGCAGGAAGTTACAGAATACACACACACAAACACACACACACACACACACACACACACACACGTGCGCGGTTGTTTAACAGGCAAGAGATCAGGGAAGAGGGGCTGGAGCAGCTATCTGGGTCCTGTACTTGGAGCTCCAGTGATACAGCATTTCCAAGTTGTTACCCATGCAGAGGTGGGCCTTTGAGTCACCTGTGGTCCCGGAGGTCACCACAATAGACTCACTGGTTCACCAAGCTGGTTTTGGGTGAAATGATTTCTTTGGTCTCTTGTTGGTGCACTCTCTCATGGGAATGGGCATTTGTTCATGTCTTTCCATGGGGGAAATATCACACAGCAGATAAGGGCCTACGAAAATGATTCTGACACTGGGAACAGAGAAACTCTCACCGAAAACAGCAAGACAGTGTGTGCCTAGCAACCATCCTCCCTTGCACTGCCAGTCTGTGAAAGCTGCCAATTTATCGCCTAGCTTCTCCCCAAGTTGCTACCTGACATCTGCTGATCCAAGTCCAGGTCACAAATCTCAGCCAGTTACAAACTATTGTCCCTGCATAGAGGGAAGCTTGCCTAGCCCGTGGGTTTCTAGAAAGGACTTTGGTTTCTATTCTTTACCCATTGTTGAATGCTCAAAATAACTTTCCTTCAAGCAAAAGTGGCATCTCCCATGGAGACGTTGACTGACTTAGAACTACTCTCAGGAAATAGCTAGTCTTCAAATCTCAGCGCACACTGTACCTTGGGACCATGGGCTCAAACAGGAGCCTGGCCTCCGTGAAGGCCTCCACCCACATCTTCCTTCCTAAGGCAAGAAGTGCCTGATTGGGGTTTGTTTTCTTTCTTAGTCAAGGGCTTCACATTTATGATCCAGCTCAAGGGGATCTCAGCTCTGGAAAAGGATTAGGAGCCTTTGGGTTGGTGACAAATGGCACATATCTCCTAACCAGAGCCTCTGAAGATTCTCCTGCCTGTAATTCTGCTCTCTTTCCTGTAAGATGCACGAGAGAGGCACAGAAGGGCCATAGGCAGCTCCTCCCTCGAGCTCTCTTACTGCCTTCACATTGCAAAGCTCTAAACATCACTTTGGGGAAAGCCGACACTGTCATTTTATACTTGAAGCAGAAAAAACAAACAAAAACCTGGAATATGAAGATCAAGATCCTAGCTAAGCATCAGGCTCCTGGCCTGGGGATGGGGCTAGAGTGTCTGAGATCTGAATGTAATGTGCTGATGACCTGTCCCGCTGCCTGCCTTGTCCCAGGAGACGGTAAACCAGGGAACTTCTCTCTCCCCAGACTGCAGCTGAATGGCACCTCAGAAGGGAGCCCTCAAACAAGGTCCAAAGAGACACCAGAGCGGAAGACAGGAGACAGGAACCAGTTCTGGCAGCCGTGGCCCTAAGCCTGATTCTCCCCCAGGGCTGGGCTTCTGGCTGTGTTCTTCTGGGAGACATGTAACCTTGGAGGAAGGGTGAGCAGACAGCCTCAGCTCTGACTCACAAAAGAGGGTTCATTGTTTTTCCTTTGGCCTCCTAAGTGAACCAGAGCACAGGCTCCCGTCAGCCCAGCCTGCCGTGTCTGGGGCTCAAGTCTCACCTCACTACTTCCCAATGGTGGACACGTCAAGCCTGGCACCTTCAACTGGAAAGAGGGCCAGCAAGATGCTGACTTAGCAAGCTGTTTCCAAGTTTAAACCAAATGCCACAGAGAACAGAGCCATAGGCCATGCTAAATGGGGCAAGGCTGGTAATGCTGAATTCAGTTTGCAAAGTTCAGGGCCGTTTTCATTTTATTTTACTCTTACAGTTTCTAGCTCCTCTCTTGAAGTTAAGAGAAGATGGATATTTCTCCCTTGGTCTCTTCGTCTTCTACATAAGGACACAGGGACAAACACAGACACACACACAGAGTGAGAGAGGGGGGTGGCATCCTCCAGAAAGCCGCTTCTTAGTTTGTATCCACAATTGTGTTCCTGTCCTGTATTCCAAGAGCCAGGGTGAGCATTCAAACCACCCTGCTTCAGGATTCAGCAGACACACTTTAGCGCTAAGACCTTCAATTTCACCCGGTCTTTCTCAGCCACCTCTTGTCTCACTCAGCAGGGGCACTGAGGGTGGGATACTCTCTCCTGCATGTAAGACCTTTGCTGGCGATCACTTCTTCCCCCGGGCACTGGTCTGAGGCTCGTCTGCAACCAGGACCCCAGACTATTCCTTTCCTAGTGTAGAATTCTGAAACAATCCACCTCCACTGTGGCCTTGGGACGGGTGAAAATGTCCTCATACTCATTGCACAATTACGTTTTTACTGACCTCTTCCTCCCTCCTGTGTTTCTACCAACGCGTGAGAAGAAAAGGGTTGGACTTTATGTTTTGCTGCTGCTGTTGTTTCTCGTTATTTGTTTTGCCTCTTTCTGCTTTCGAGTCTTGGCTACAACGCTCCAACTTCCGGTTTATCTGTTTGGTTTCCTTTGATTCTTACTGTGTTGCAGTACTGTCCCCAGCCATCTGTGGCCGTGTAGATGGAACACACTTTCTTTTGCCAGGTCCAAGAAAGAGTTAAAACAAGAAGCACACTCCCTTGTCTGGAGACACCAGGAACTGGACAGAACCTGTCTGCTGGGACTCTGCTCAAGAGGTCAGGATGGACAGAGGTACAGCAGGCTCCCAGGGCTCTGGGAAGAGAGCAGGGGGGAACTGCCCCCCAACTCAAAGGTGGGGTGCAGAGCAGCTTTGACTCCTCCCCACCTCTAGAAATGGATAGAAGAGAAGAGAAATAGGAAGCAAGCTATGTACACATGACATCATGACTTCCGTGTGGAGAGAAAAGCGCATTTCTGACCAGATTTCCCAGGATTTACGAAAAACGGGGGCAGGGAAAGGGCTGATTTTGAGGGAGGCAGTGACAGATGAATGAATCAGAAGCAGTCACTCTTGATTCACTGATTTTCTGTCTCCTCACATCCAATCTGTCTACCAAGCCCTACCTTGAAAATATACAGGGAACCCATCTCCTCCTCACCTACCACTGGCCTACCCCGGTGCTCTCCCCTTCTCAGCTGGGGTACGCCCCACACCCCTTGTCCAGAATGTCCTCACCCACAGAAACCAGCCTGAGGTTTTCAAATTGTATTATATGTTTTGGTGGTGTTGGGATCTGTCTTATCTACTTTTCTATTGCTATGACGACACCATGACCAAAGTAACTTGTATAAGAAAGCATTCGATTGGGCTTATGGTTTCGGAGAATTAGAGTCCATGGTGGTAGAGAAAAGCCATGGCAGCAGAACCACTGAGAGCCCACATCTTGATCTGTAAGTAGAAGGCAGAGAGAGCACTGGGAACCGCGGAGGAATCTCCAAGCTCCCCCACCTCATCCCACAGGGTCATTTCCATTTAAACCACCATAGGATTCAAACCTAAGACCTTGCATGTTCTAGGCAAACACTCCTGCTCAGCCCCAGTGTGAGCCTTGTAAAGGAGAAGCAGATTTTACTCCTCTGTGGAAATCCGGTGACAATTTCCCTTTCCATGCAATACGAACCCCAAAAGCCTCAAGAGGCTCCAATATGCTGACTCCATGTGTGTTCCTTTTCTGACCTTGTCTGCACAGCTCTGCCCTCCTCTAGATTCCTCTCCAGCCCGTTTACTTCCTCAAAGTGCTGTTCCTCACACACTTCCACAAATGCCTCGGGACACTTGCCCAGCACCGCCTACAGCTGCCACCCTTGCTCCCCAAATGTCTTGCCCAGGCTAGCTAAAGCAGCATCCCAACCTTAATTTTCTCTAGACCTATGTTTTGGTGTTTTTGCTTTTGATGTGGGTTTGTTTGTTTAGTCTTTGGTGTGGTGTTTGTGTTGTCGTAAAACATTTTAATCTGAAATTTCAGGTCCTAATATTTATTTATATGTAGTGTGTATGTGTAAGAGAAAGAAAGAGATGGAGGGAGAGAGAGAGAGAGAATATGTACATGTACCATAGGGGTGTAGGTGCCTTCAGAGGCCAAAGGGCATTGGATCCCCCGGAACTGGGGTTGTGAGCCATGAGATGTGAGTGCTGGGAACTGAACCCAGGTCCTTTGCAAGAGTAGCAAGTGTTCATAACCACCACGACATCTCTCCAGGCTATTTGCTTTTTAAAGATAGATCTTGCTGTATATCCCTGACTGATCTGGTATTCCCTAAGTAGTTCAAGCTGGCCTGAAATTTGTGACAGTCTTCCTGCCTCTAACTTCCAAATGCTAGAATGACAGGAATCCATCGCCATATCCAGCTGCCTTTTCCTATTGGCATTAAATTCTGTACTTGTTTGCATATTTCTGTGCATCCTACTCATGGGAAAGAAGCAAGGACTCTGCTCATCACTGCACTTGCAAACTCTGAAACAGTGCCTGGCAAATAGAAGCTGCTCAATGAACAGTTGTCACATAACAAAATTAATGAACCAGGCATACATGAAAAAGGAAAAAAAAGACTCTGGTTTGGGAAGGTGATGAGAAGGGCTTGTTTTTAGGGAGAGCTTACACTAAGGCCATACCCTGCCATACCCTGTCATCACATGAAAGCCCTAGGCTCAAGAGTGGAGCATGGAGAAAGGGGAGGAATGGGAGGAAGAAAAGAAGGGGAAGAAGAAGAGGAAGAGGAAGAAGAAAGGAAGTGGAGGAAGTCAGGAAGGGAAGGAGGAGAGGAAGGGGAGGAAGGGGAGGAAGGGGATGATGCATGAGTTTTAAAAACAAAGTGAAGCCAAGGAGCACAATGCAGCACCTGCTGGAAGCTGCAAGTAGCTAAAGTAACCACAAGTGGAGGAAGTCAGGCCTCATCAGAAACGAGATGGAGCAGTAGGCAGGGAACAGAACCAAGGCTCAGGCTTGTCCTGCTGAAGATTCTGGATGCTATCTAGTAAGTGATGGGAAACCCAGCACAGATTTTCAGCAGTATGGGGGTGTGCTTAGCTTGCAGAGGACCCAAGTTCTGTTCCCACCACCCACATCAGGCAGCTCATAACTACTTGTAACTCCAACTCCGGGGATCTGTTGCCCTCTGCTGGCCTCCATGAGCACCTGCACCCACACGCACACACCTATGCACTGACACACTCATACACAATGTCAAGAATAAAACCATTAAGAAATAAAAATGCTCAGTTAGATAGCTCACGCTTGCAATCCCAACACTGGGCAGGAGGGTTACTACAAGTTTGATCCCAGCTTGGGATGCATAATGGGTGCTAAATCCTGTCCCATCCCATCCCACCAAAAAGGAAAGGAAAGAAGGAAAAGGAGAAAAAGAAAGCATGCAAGCTGGCCAGCCATGATTAAGATGTGGCCATGGGTGAGGTGGATTATATCAGAGACAAGCACCTAGGCAGAGGGCTTAAATGTACAGCTTGAGTGACAGACAAACAGGCCAGAACCAACAAAAGGCAACAGAGATGAATGGAATGGAATCAGAACCAGGGAGACAAGACTCTAGGGCCTAGTGCACATGAAAGACAGAGTAAAGAGAGTCAAAAACACCAGACCTTGATATCTCCAACCCCTTCAACCCTTGCCCCCCTTCCCTCTGAGAAACAAAAACCCAGAAAGCTCAAGGCAGTGGCCCAGGCTGCTATTTCTAACTAGTAGGTTATTGCGTGTGCACAGTGTTGGAATAGATCCCAGGCCCTTGTACATGCCTGTCAAGTGCTCTAGTGATGAGCTGCATCCCCCTGCCTCAGTTGAGTAGCTTTGAGATTTAAATATGAGTCTGTTTGTCCACTACTGGAGTGAGGGGCAGTGTTGTGGGGTGGCATTTCATTTATACTTTAATAAATAAAGCTTTCCTGAAGTTCAGAGAATAGAACAGTCATACCGGCCAGCCTTACAGATCAGGCTGTGATAACACACACCTTTAATCCCAGTAGCCACACTAGTTGTCACGGAAACCGGGCAGTGCATACCTTTAATCCCACTGGTGCATGCCTTTAATTCCAGCCCTAGAGAGAAGTTTAAGAGGGAAGGAGACAGTGCTCAGACACAGTCTCATTCTAAGATTCCTGGAGGCAGGATCGCCATTTCAGACTGAGGTTGAGATAAGAGCCAGTAGCTGGCTGCTTTGCTTTTTGGATCTTCATGCTGAACCTCAATTTTTCTCTCTGAGTTTTTATTAATCGTGCTTCAGTGTTGTGCTTTCATGAATTGAAATAGCCAGTCAGCCACCCGTGATACTCCTTTGAGCTAGAGTGTTTGAGGAGGAACTGTGGGAAGTAGGAGGTAACGAAGATTAACTGAGGGAGGGCTTGTGAGTCACTAAAATCAATGGCGTCTCAAGAGTCTGGTAGTTAGCTTTTTGTTTTTTTTTTAATGACTCTCTTGTTACACAGTCATTCAACGAACATCACCTGAACAGCTACAGTGTGTGACTCTGTCTTTGGTGCTAAGCAACAGGCAACAGGAGCTGAGGGCTGTTCAGACTTCAGAGTGAGCTCAGTGCTCAGTGCCAGGCTCAGACAGAAAGATGCAGACGTGGCAAGCTAACAGACAGGAGTCCAAAGCACAGCAGTCTTGAGATAGCTGTAACCCCGGGATTATAAAATGGATTTGATGATACCAAGGACGCTGTTATGATGCTGAACAAGACCCCAGGATGCTGCTGTGTGGCAGAGCAAGAAGGCAGCCCCGGTAGCCTGTCCAGATGCTTGCTTTTGCGGGTACTTCACGTCTCATTCCATAGATAGCTAGCCAGGGCTTTCTCATTGTTGCTCCATCTAAGCCCATCAGCCTCTGCCTCCATTTTTTAACTTCTCAGAGGAGAGGAAGGCGCAGAAGAGTATTCACTAAGTCAGAGTAACACCATCTGCTGACTTGCCTAACTAGACATTCCACTTAACAAACAGTTCTGCTTTCCCCCAGAGAAAATCCATCTCGTTAAATCAAAGGGCACAGCACCTTCTCTCACAGCAGACAACTGAGCAGCAGGCAGCTCTTCCAGGTGACCACCAACGGCAGCACAGAACTGGGCAGTGCATCAGTGACATAGAGGGAGATCTGCCCAGAACCCCCAGCCCAGCTGAGGTCACATGTCTAGACAAGGCTCAGCTCTGTCTCAGTGACACCCAAAGCCCAGGGAGTCACAACTCTGCCCTGACTTCAGAAAGAAAGACTGCTCAGGTAACAGACTCATGTATGTGTACACTACTGTGGTAGTTTGAAAAAAAATGTCCCCCAAGGGGAGTGCACTCTTAGGAGGCAAGGCTTTGATGGAGTGTGTATGGCCTTGCTGGAGGAAGTGTGTCACTGTGGAGATGGGCTTTGAGGTCTTCTTTGCTCAAGCTATGCCCAGGGATACAGTTCACTTCCTGTTGCCTGTGAATCCAGATACAGACCTCTCAGCTCCTTCTCCAACACCAAGTTTGCCTGCATGCCACCATGAAAATGGCCTAAATCTCTGAAACCATAAACCACCCCAATTAAATGCCTTCATTTATAAGAGTTTCTGTTGTCATGGTGTCTCTTCAGAACAATAGAAACCGTACTGCATAAGACAACGACCTAACCACATACTATGGTATATACTTGCACGCACACCTATCCAAATGTACAAGTCATCATGGCTGTACCAAGAAAAATCATTCGACAGTGAACCTTGAGTGAATCCTCACTAAATAATCTCAGAAATATTCTTGGTATAAGCAGAACATTTAAATATGTGTGGAGTGGTAGATAATGACCACAGAATCGAGATTAATCTATTATGTGTGGGGAAAGCACAATACAGGTGGGAGAGATATAAGTGGGAAGTACTTAAGGTGTGTAGAAATTAATGTCAAACAGTGTAACAAAAGAGATAGGTGATAGAAAGGTATGTAGATGGATGATAGGTAGATAGATGGTAGATAGGTAGAAGAGCGATAGATAATCAGACAGATACATATGTAATAGACAAGTGATTGATAGGATAAATACAGAGTTTTATAATTGTTAGATTCAAATCAAACTCTTATAAGGCTACTCTTTCCATTCTATTTTATATTTGAATTTTTCATAAGGAATAGAAGTGAAGGCTGGAGAGGCTCAGGGTTAAAAGTGATTACTGCTCTTGCAGAGGGCCTGAAGTCACTTCCCAGGATCACATCAGGTGGCTCATAGCTGCCTATGACTCCAAATTCAATAGATCTGCTACCTTCTTGCCTCTGAGGGTTACTAGGATGCACATAATGCACATAACTCCACTCAGGAATACACATACACACATATAAATAAAAATTTTAAACATAAAGAAATATAAATCTTTAACAAGAAAAACTTGAAGTGAAAAGAAAAATGAAGAATAATTAGTTATAAAATATGAAGAGCTGAACATCTGATCACACTGTTCATTCCCTTAATCTGCACATAAGTGGCAAAGAAAAGGAAGGGAGAGATGTGCAGATTAAGGGGCAGGAGCAGAGCCACAGGGTGACAACATGATGAACATCCCAGAAGGAGGACACAACCTGGGTCAAAGCAGCTCTTCTGCTAACAGGCCTTGTGTTCTTTCCTGAGTATCATGTATGTATCTACACATGAGTTCTCATAGGAGACAGGAACTCAAATACAGGGTTTCTGGGAGGCTTAGGGACCAATACTGGGGGAACAGGAAGACCCCCCCTCCCCTGAGAATGCAGCCTCCCAGGAGCATGCAGTGAGCCAGCTCCCTCAGTGGGCAACTAAGGCACAGTCTCCTGGGAAACAGTATGAACTTCATGCTTCATAATTATCCCACCCAAAGGGCAGGGAGCTGGGATATTTATGCTCCAATTCCTGAGAACCATTAGTTGAAAGGAACCATTGGTGGCTGCTCCTAGGAGCCTTCAGCTCCCAGCTCTTTCCCACTGCAGCAGTCCTAGGGAGGAAAGTCCTCAGACCCAGAGACAGGGATTTCAGGTTGACCCTAGGTGCCCTGGCTCCCTCAGGTCTGGCAGATGGGACTGTCATATTGACAAGGTGGCTCTGCTCCTCACTTCCGAGACAGGGATCATCTAGACTCCAGGACTATCCAGGGCCACAAGGGAAGACTTCTAGGCACCTTCTGAGGCATGCACCCCTCTGTACAGATAGGACACATCTGTGGGTCACATTCTCAGAACAGCAGTCACAGACCCTGACCCGAAGAGCAGAAACACAGACCTGTATGAGTGTTCCAGGTTACTGGCTTTGAACGTTGAGCCATGTACGGTTAAGAACAAACCACTCTGAGAAATTCAACAGTTGTTTACTAGTGTGAAAAAAACCAAACACATGAATGGCACTCCTCACACATTCAGATCACCCGATGATGGCACTCGGGGTCTGAGAGCAGCCTGGATGTCGGTAGCAGCCTGCAGTGAGGATGGGCCCCAGTGGTGCGATCCAGTATCCAGCATCCCCTTTTCCTCTCATTATTCATGCTGCCTGCTGTGCTGCCAAGCATCAGCCAGATCCAGCAGAAAATAGTTTACAAATGGGAAAATGCCGGGCAGCAACGATTATTTTAAATCTGTTTTTCAAATCTTACAGCCATTAGCGCCTCAGTAGCACAACTGAAAATATTTCGCCCACAAGTCTGCAGCCACCAATAAGTCATGCTACTGTCATTTTTCCATGTTTCCTTCCAGACTCTGGGGGAAGTAAACAGTAAGACGACACATGTTCGAAAGGGATGGAGTGAGGCGAGTCACACAAAGGATCTGAATATTCAATTTGGGGGGGGGAGGGAGTGGGAGAGGAACTAGCCAGCCTTGGAATTTCAGTGAAAGTCTCAAAAACAGACCTTGGTTGCCCCGGTGGGTGCCAGCTCGGAGACAGGGGCTTTAGTCAGTGGGGTTTGACTGTTTCCAGCTTAGCAAGACCAGGGTATCTTAGCTCAATGCTGTAAGACACATGACTTCTCTAGCTGCTTTGTGCAGCTTCCAAGTTTGTGGCCGACTTCATGACTCCTAGTAGATCTGCTGACACAAAGACAGCAATCCAGACCCTCACTATGTCTAATGGCCATTCTAACAATGTCTCAAGAGAAACCAGGAAGGTGTGTGTGTGTGTGTGTGTGTGTGTGTGTGTGTGTGTGTGTGTGTGTAAGGGAATGTACAGCTGTATACACCTATGTTAACACATGCAGAGGCTAAAAATGGGTGCCTCTCAATTTTTTGCCTTGAGGCAGGGTCTCTTACTGAACCAGAAACCCACTGTTTTTCTCATAGACCATGGTTTTTGCATCTGCTTTGGCTCCCTCTGCACCTTGCCTCTGGGGAGAAGAAGAGTCATGGCACCAGAACAGACATCTGTTTATGTGTGTCTCTCTAACTCAGTCATTGTGTTGGCACTCTTGTGTCTACTCTGGGCCTTTGATATTTTTCTTTAATGAAAGTGTCTCGCCAGCCAGTGGTGACACATGCCTTTAATTCTGGCATTCGGGAGGCAGAGGCAGGTGGATCTCTGAGTTTGAGGCCAGCCTGGTCTACAGAGTGAGTTTCAGGACTGGCTCCATACCTACTGAGAAACCTTGTCTCAAAAAACCAAAAAAAAAAAAGTGTGTGAACCCCTAGGGGTTGACAAAACTGAGTTTTTAGGTATTGAATTTGGGGGTCCACATCTAGGAAGACAAACAAGGGATAAGTTCCTGGTGTAGCTTCCCCAGGACTGACTAGTGTGTGTGATTCTATGGGAAGCTTTTTGTCTCTACCAGATTCATTATCATGAATGTCACATATTCCTTGAGTACTTAGAAGCTATTTATTGAACACATTATATGTCAAGGTGCTTTCCAAATGTGTTCCTTCCTCAGTGTCTGGCTTAGGCAGGACTCTCTGGAGGAACAAAGCCAATATCATGTATGTCCATTATAAGAGGGATCCATTGGTTGGTTGGCTAAATAAGAGGGACTGGGGAGCCCAACAGTGGGGACGTTGAGAACCCACCTGCTAGTTTCTCAGCTCTTGAAACTGAATGTTTATGCAGCCCCAGTCCAGTGCTGACCGCCTGGGGGATTCTTGAGGAGTTGCTAGTCTTCATTCTACATTGGAAGCCGAAGAGGCTGGAGCCTGATGTCAGTGGCAACAGCAGTGAAGACACTGCCTCAGAAAGGAGCAGGTACACACTGACGTTTGCCTTGGACTTGTTCATATCTGGGCTACCTTTGAGAAGGTACGGCACCCCTGTGGCTGGGTGTCTCTACAATCCCAGTCTGGCATGGGTGGCCTGGAGGATTCCTGCCGAGCAGCTGGTGTCCAGTCTATGCTGGAAGGCAGAGGAAGCCGGTTCAGTGAAAGAATCAGCAGCAAGAGGGTAGATGAGTTTGCTTGCAGTGAGAGCCTTTAAGGCAAGCAGATAGAAAGCAAGGCTTCCTCCCTTCACCTCACTTTTGTTGGCACTGCCTACATTTAGGGTAGATATTCCCATTCCAAGATCTCTAATCAAGAAAATTCCTCACAGCAGTGCCCAGCAGAGGGCCTTTTAGTTGACTCCAGATCCAGTCATGTCAACAAAGATCAACTATCATACCCTTGCCTATTTAATAGCTATGAGGGGTTAAGCAATTGTCCTAAAATCACACAGCTGGTAAGCTTGGGATTACTATATACAATTCTGTCATGCAAATGTGTCACAGTTTATCTAAGTGTTGATTTTTTAAAAACTCTTTCTTCCTTTTTCTTTTTGTCTGTTAGGTAAGGTCTTCCTATGCAGGCCAGGCGGGCCCAGAACACACTACATAGTCCAAGCTTAACTTGAGTTTGAAATCCTCCTCCAAAATGCTTGGGTTCCAGGTGATACCATCATGCCCAGAAGTTTTTGATCCTTTAACTCTGTAAGAAACATTGTAATGCTCACATCTTTATCTTTCTTTGGCATTAGCTCTTTTCCAGAATGTCATGACCAAACCCAAGAGGATGAATATTTCTGTGGCTCACTGAACTAGCTCCCAAAAGGCCAGCACAGACAGCCATTCTGAAGCTCCACGTCAAGGATCCAGGGTGTTGATGAGAATGGAAACCGAGGAAACAAGTGATGAGGATGTCCATCTCCCCTGTAAGCTTTGCCAATTGGTTTGTATTTTAATAGAATGTGCTCAGTCTAATCAAAGATTACCCAATTCCGCAGGTTCTGTATTCCTCTGTGTGTATCCTCTGCCACTGAGATGCCCTTTCTTCTGCCCCTTTCTTTTCCCTGACCGACACTCACTCTCATATCCAACAAACCTTGTTGTGGCTTTAAAAGCTCATAGTTGTCGCACAGGAGAAATGATTCTACAAGTCTATTAAGGAATGCACTGTAACTTCTTAATATAGGATGCTTGGGGATGTGTCTAAGGAATGGCAGAGCAGGCACTCAGGGTGACATGAGGGTGTTCCAGGAGGTGGCATTTACAATTGCCATGGTTAAGTAGTCCAAAAGTCTGACAGCACAGGATGGCTAAATTATAACATACTAGGCAATGGAATACCAAAATTGTGACAAAACAATAAAATGTTCCTTAGTTTGAAAGAGTCATTCATATCAGTGAGCTTACCACTTACAGAACACTTAATAGGACTACATTAGAATCACATGGAAAGCATACATACATGTCTGTCCGCGTGAAACTATGCGTGTGATGTATGTAAAATATCAGTAAGATAAAAAAGATCTGGAAGGATAGATACCCAAGTATTTTCTTTAGGAATATGTGTGTAAGGTTGATTTTTCTCCCAAGCCTGTTTTTTAAATTTGCATACATTACTTACATCATCTTTTTAAAAGATTGGGTGCATACGCCTTGGAGAGAATGAAGAAGTCAGCGAACGCTTCCAAGAGTGTGGCAGGTGGGTGGGAGAGAACATGGGGACTAGGAGTGGTGCCATCAACCCTCTGTCCTCAGCACAGATCGGAGTCCTTCTACCTATTTCCCTGCCCAGCCTCTCCTTGCTGTGTGTTGAAGAAGCACGGGGCTCGTACTAGTGCGTCCCTTTGCAAACGGCTATAAAGAGCAAGTTGAGTTAGGGCTCTGTGAACCCTACCTACTCTAACATATGCTGAGCGATTCTTTTGTGTGCTTTTGTTTAAAATGCTTCTTAAATGAGCTGGTGCCCATATGTCCCAGGAACCGAAAATGTGGCTAGGTAGGCTGGCACAAGCCCTGTTGCTATAATTCACTTCCGTGGGTTTCTAATGAGCTTGCCTTAACCACAGCACAAGTTTTCCAGGCCAAGCCATGATGTTGACCAAGAATGAGGAAACTTCTCTCCCCTGGATACCCAGGACAGACAGGAAGAAGAAAGATCTCAGTTGACCAGGTGTGTCTCTCTGTGTGTGTGTGTGTGTGTGTGTGTGTGTGTGTGTGTGTGTGTATACGCGCACACGCCTGGATGCCTATTCTAGAGTGTGACAGTCATATGCTGATTTTGGAGCGTGTTGCATAGCATAAAGATGGTACCAGGTGTGGTAGCACAGGCCTACAAACCCAGGACTCAGGAATCTAAAGCTGGACAAGATTCTGTGAGTTAGAGCCCAGGTGAGCATAAAGCAAGGGCCAGACCGGCCAAGGCTACGTAACGAGACCTTGTTTCAAAATAAGAAAAGCCAAAAAGATTAGCGGTGAGTGAGAAATGAGGCCACCGATAAGTCGAGCTCAGGTTGGACTTCCCTTCCTGAAGCTCACTAGCTGGGTGACCTTGGACAGCTTCCTGAATCTGTCCTGTGTCCTCCTCTGTGTAATGTGAATGGCTGTAATTGTGTGCCCTAATGTACGTCACTATGAGGATTGGAAAAGACGTGTCTCAGAGGCACCCATTAATGTGTGCTTGCTCTAGAAATTACCATGTGCTCTCTCTACCTAGTGATGCCCTTGTGAGAGGCAAGAAGCCACCGAGAGATGAGAGCCCTGGCAAAGGGAGGGAGGCCAGAGTTTTCTAAGATGATTCATGGAGGCCCAGCCCATAGGCACAGGGTAGTCAGGAAACACCACAGGGACACAAGACACAAAACTATAATCAGTTTTGCTTGTCAAGAAAGAAAGGAAGGAAGGAAGGAAGGAAGGAAGGAAGGAAGGAAGGAAGGAAGGAAGGAAGGAAGGAAGAAAGAAAGAAAAAGGAGACACAGAACAGAGAGGTCCATTCATTTGCTCCACGTCACACAACTAGTAAATCACGGCCCATAATGCCTCAGTGTGAAGCGATCCTGCAGTGGCTGTTCATGCCATGTTCATCACTCTGGTGGCCCTTACTCAGCAGTTTTCTTCAATAAACAAATATAGACTATATTGGCCTCTAAAGACACATAGAAAATTAAGATATGGCAACCGTTCTAGGGGAGACCCACAGCCTGACAGAGGAGAGAAAATTTAATAACCCATATTGCCAAACAGACTCTGACAAGCAATAAAAGAGAAACTAGGGAATCTGTCCTGAATTCCAAGTCCACTTGGACTCCTTTATCAAAGCCCACTTGAGGAGAAGGAAGTTATTGCCAGTTGGAAAGTGTCGCGAGGGGTTGCTAGGATGAATGGTTACTCAAACACGTGGTGGCTCCCTTGCTGCTACCGGAGGCAGAGAAGAGAGAAACAGTAAAATAAGGGGCCGAAACACCATGTGGGGCCAAGTCACCGTGCCAGGCTGAGGAGGCGGCACTTCCTTCTGAAGCTTAAATGGAGCCACTAAAGGTTATTGAGATTGACAGGGTATGCAAAGGTAGAGCGCTTGCTGGGCATGCGTGAGCGCCCCCCCTCCCAGCGGTAGAGCACTTACTGAGCATGTGCAAGTGAAGGTAGCTCAGTGGTAGAGCGCTTGCTGAGCATGTGTAAGGTTCCATCACTAGCACCACCAAAAAACCCTTTTTTGGTTAATTGTGTTAAAACAGCAACAACAACAAACATGCATTCTGATTTGTTCTCTATACCAATAAAGTCTGAAAACGGCTTTAGGTAAGGGGCGGAAGGTAGAGGCTGGTAGAGAAGGATTGATCAAAGTACCATGAGTAGGAGCAGGGTGGGTTAGATGTGGAAGAGAGAGAAAAGATGGATTAAGGGAGCTCCGAACCTCTCCTTCCTTTGCGTCCTTAGCGTGCACGTGAGCTTGTGTTCTAGAGGTGGATGCTCAGGAGGAGCATCCTACTGTGCAAGCCAGGCAAAGGGGTTGTGTCTAGACCGGAACAGGAACAGGAGGGACATACCAGAATACAAATCTGTCTAATCTATCTGCCAGTCATCTGTATCTATCACCTATCTAATCTATCTGTCCCTCTACCTCTCTATCATCTACTTATCTATCATCTGTCTGTGATCTATCATTGAACAATTAATCTATCATCTATGTCTCTCATTTATCTACAATCTATCACCTGTTTCTATCATTTATCTATAATCTATCCTCATCTTTCATTATCTGTCTGTCTACTTATGACATGGAAGTAGAAGAGGGACTATAAGGAAGGAGGAAAATATCCAGGGGGAGGGAGGAACCAGATAGTAATAGAAAGAAGAAAAACAATATATTGAATTTCTTCTCTTTTGCAGAGTATTGATTTAGCAACACATATGCATACATGTTGGAAGAGAAATGACATGAACATAGGAGAGAGGCTATTTTGGAGTGACCAAAGGGGCCAGTGAGAGGAAGGGAAAAAGGACAAAGGAGGTGCTAGTCGGAGTGTATGTAAGATGATACAATGGTATGTAAGTCTGAAAATTTTATAATAAAAACAAAAGCAAAGGGGCAGAGGGCCAGCTCAGCAGTTAAGAGCACTGGCTGCCCTTGTAGAGGACCCAAGTTCAATCCCCAGCATCCGCATGATGACTGACAACCTCTGTAAGTGTAGTTCCAGAGGAGCTGATGCCCTCTCTGGTCTCCTGGGCCATCAGACACACGCGTATGTGCGGGCGAACTCCCTATCCCACTTCACACCTAACTGCCTGTGCGCAGGTCCTGTAATCTCAGCTCCCTCCATGCGTCACTGTGCTCAGCTTTATAGACAATGGAGTGGGTGGCCAGTGATTCATAATTACTATTTTCTGCCCCAGGATCACTGCTTCCTCTGTATTCCAAGACAATGGCAACTTTCCAATAAATACTTTTTAATGGTTTTATTGACAGAGCAATAGAGGAAAATATCCAGTGTTGACCTCTGGCCTCCACACAAACATGCATAAGGCTAGCATATCTATACAGAACATCCCCAACACACACACACACACACACACATACACATATACATACACATACACACCACCACACACACACACACACACATACACATACACACACACACACACACACTTTGGCTGGTGAATGGAGGGACTAGCAAACAACTTACTAAATTCTTAGAGGTTTGGGGGATTTTATAAATACTAACCCACAAATATCCTACCATAGAAGCAAGTATCCCTTGTCATTACTATAAAAGTTCAGGGACAATCCAGAACTATGCTAATTTTTCCCAGGCAGACACCACCTGGAAGTTTTAATGATTTGCCCAAGGCCATAAAAGAGTCAGTGGGAAAATCTAAGATAACATCTCTGGTTTCTTACACCTTGTACTCTACTCAGGCTAATGGTTTTCACCTCACATATGGGCACTAAGGAGAAAAGAGACCCTTGGGAAAAGAAGATGCCACCAGCAGAAGAAACCCATCATTCTAGATGCCCCTCCGTGTGTGTGTGTGTGTGTGTGTGTGTGTGTGTATGTGAGAGAGAGAGAAAGAGAGGCTTTGATCATGCAATTCATGTTGCTGAGCCCCTGTTTTTCCTTCTGCAAATGCAAGCTAACTCAAGCCCATCCCACAAGGTGAGTAAAATGTTGTCTAGCAAATGTCTACAGTACCTGTATGCCTGGCTATGAGAAGCTAGTGTTTTTTCCTCCCTTGTAGCCCTTGAGATAGCTTGTGTGTGGGAGTTAGGGCTGTATTCAATGCTGACTGTAACACTGATTTCAGGTATCCGCCTCTACCATTTTCCACTTAATTTTATTTTTATTTTATTTTTGAGACAGGGTCTCTGACTCAGTCTGGAGCTTGCCCATTCATCTAGACTGACTAGCCAGCAAGGCTCCAGAAGACCTCTGCCTCTGCCTCTGCCTCTGCTCACTCTAGCACTAAGGTCACAGACATGCATCACCGTGCCGTTTTTTACATGGGTACCGGGGATCTGAACTCAGGTCCTCATGCTTGTGCAGCAAGTGCCGGACCCAATGAGCCAGCTCCCCAGGCCCTAATATTAGCATACTCTTAAATCATGCAGACATTTAAAAATAGATGAAATGAAGAGATCTTTTGGAATCTCTCCAACTTGGAAAATTGCCTTTGTTGGCGGGGATTTGGATGATGCCCTATATATACATATGTATTGAGACCCGGGGACATAGAAACTCTGACAGTGACAAATTCAGCACATGTGGAAATGCCAGCCACTCTGCTGTAAATCTGCTCTGGGGGAGGACAGTGACATTACCAGGAGATTTTTCTCTATTTGAAAATGTTACCATTCACCCAGGGAAGGCTGGGGGACAGCAATGGGGACAGTTGGAACCAAGTGCTCTGACATTTCCGTGCCGACAGACAGTGGCAATGAATTTAGAAACTATACTGCTTTATACGGCTCTGAATTGGGGAAAGGACCTATTACAAGGAGACCAAAGAAAGGCTGTCAAAGTCTAGGTTTCTGCTATATTTCTTTTGTCAGAAACTTCCAGAAAGAAGGTTATATGTAGAAATGTCAGGGGCTGTCATCACAAGCCCACCCAGGGCTCATTTTTATGAAAATATCATCGAGTTCTGTGTGCCTGCCACAGGGCTGCACACTCATCTTGGGAAACATCATTGAGTCCCCACCAAGTCCTGAGAGAAATACCACCCCACTATCCAGATGAGCAAATCGAGCTTCTAGAAGTGATCTGTGGCCTCACAGGGCCTGGGAGTGGCAGAGTAAGGGCTCCACCCACAGGGCCAAGACAGCACCATCAGAAGTATGAGAGGTGGGTACGAAGTAGGCAGTAGTAGGAGAGGGGACCAAGTGTGACGTGCCAGGTGACAGGGGCATCTGCCCTGGTTATGACTATAGCCCTGAAGGTTTTCGTCTGAAGTGCGAGAGTACAGTAATAACACTGACCACTCACAGGTCTCTTAAAGTGCTCACAGAACTGTACAAAGGATGTCATCATTTCCATTTTCCAGGTACAGACACTGGTAACGCTGAGTCACTGGTGGAGCACACAGCAGATGCTCGGTAAATGAGCGCTATTGCCCGTATGCAGTGCCGCCTTCTCGCGTGTACTAGTCAGTCAGGCAAGAACATAACACCTCAGGCTTTCCTGAGGACTGCTGGGCCCTCCGCTGCAGGTTTAGTCTGCACAACCTGCCTGCCCCAGGTGCTAAGACAAAATTTCCACACTGACCACACACTCCCTCTAGTGGCAGTACCATGTGCCCTTCCTCAACTGCTTTGATTTTTGTTTCTTTAGATATATTTTACTCATTATTATTAGTGTATACCACGCATGTTAGAATGTGGGCGTCCCTGTGCCATAGTGTGCATGGGGCATTCCTTCCACTATGGGATCGAACTTGGGCCATCAGGCTTTGGAGACAAGCATGTTTACCTTCTAGGCTCTCTGGCAAGCCCTTGTTTTATGACATACTGAAATGCAACCTTGAACTTTAGAGAAGAAATTTGCCTAACTAGTGAATAAAATGTGTGTTGCTGCTACAGCAATATTGATCCTTAGAACAGGTTGGAGACACAGAAAGTATCCTAAGTAAATGGGATGGTCACTGCTGATGACACCTAATTGTCACTAGAAGATACATGTGTTGGCATGAAACTTTGATCTGAAAAACTCCACAACCAAGCTTGTGTTAGACATAATTACTGCCTTCCGGTTTTCAGATGTAAAAATGGAAACAGTGTGTCTTGCACCATGCAATGTCATCATCTCAGAAGGTGAATCAGAACCTGGGCCCTAGATCTTTGTGCTTAAAGAACCCCAAGTCAATCCAGACGTACAGGATGTAAGCCTGTTCCTCATCTATAGAACTGGGGCGACACGCACTGTGCTCTGAGCACCACAGCTCCTGAGAGACGTAGACTGCCATGTACCCCTCACTACCTAACAAGCAAAGTTGATCTCCACTTCAGAGAGGATACGAAGGTGCTGCCCCCGAAGGGAGGAAGGCAGAGTGAGGGAAGCTTTCTCTGATCTTTTTCTTTAAAATAAATATTGGACATTTACTTTATTTATATTGGGGGGAGGGCATCGTGAATGCCACAGATTGCCTATGGAGCTCAGAGAACTATTTTTGGGCGTTGGGTTTTTCCTTTTCCTTTGTTGGGGTGGGTTATCTCTTTTGTGTTGGAATGGTTGTGTGCTTCCGGCTAGCCAGTCCTCGAGCTTCTGGCTAGCTGGCCCACGAGCTTATGAGTGGTTCTCCTGTCTTCTCTCTCACCGTAAGAGAGTTGTGATGACGTATTATGGCTGGCTCCGCACCAGGGACTGAACGCCCTAAACCTACTCACCAGCCCCCCCCCCGCCTCCTTTATCCAGTCCACCTGTTGCTCCATTTGTCTCGTTCTTAACTTGCTATGTTAATGGAAACCTGTATTTTTCTGAAGCAGCAAGCATTCTAGACACTGACAACCAGAAGAACAATTAGCTAACTTTGGATCTGCTTTCACTACAGCTCACAGATCAAAGAAAAGAAATGCAACATAAAAATACATATTAAATATGTTATCCAGAGAGAGGTTCTTCACTGCACTGCATCAAAATCTTCTTAAGCAACACAAACAAAAAGACCCACGAATTCAAACTCCGCATTATTCATTAGAAGGATACCAAAATATAGGTAAATAATATCATGTGATAGATAGTACAGGTTTGCTCAAATGCACAACATAAAATATTCTTAAAAATAAACATCCAGATATGATATGTATAAAAACCCCTTCCTAATCTCAACTTTTATTTTTACATATTTGTGTATATGGGTGTGGGTGTGCTAATGTCTGGCATGTGTGTATAAGTCAGAGCACACCTTGTGGGAGCCCACTTTTTCCTACCATGAGGACCCATGGGACTGAACTCAGGTCACAAGCCTTGGTGGCAAGCACCTTTATTCTCTGAGCTACCCCAGGGGCCCCATGATTTGCTTTTCCTTTAAAGACTGAGTAGTTCTTCACATACCATATGGTTGAATGATCGTTGGTGGAAATATTTTCTTGGTATATTATTTGCTTATCATCTTCATGCTGTTGTTTTACATTTTAAACTAGTTTAGCATTAATTATAGTCTCTAATTCTAAAAGATTTTTTTAAATATCCCTCCTTTGCATCAGAACTGAAACACTTGCCCCTTGGGAAGCACTAACATTCTGTTTTGCTTCTGTTCTCTCTTAGGGGTTGCGATAGATTCCATCCAGGTTGAATGTTGCTATCGGCTTTCACTGTTGCTCTGTCTTTGGTGCAGTGATGGTACCTTAATCTACTGCTACTTTGCAGTTACCAGCCTGTCTCTCTGGCAGAAGCCTGGCCACTCAGGCCACAGCCTGGCAGGAATTCTGTTTCCCAGGAGCCCTGGCTCTGTCACTATTGCTACCTTTGTTTTAACTAAACCTCTATTGGCCTATTTATAAATAAGATTCAAGATTCAAAGGTTGGGGTGAAAACCTACTAGCTCAGAGGGGGCTGAGTAGCAACTAGCTAACCTTCTCTCCTTGCTGGTGTTTCCCAAAAACATGTCCTTCTGCTCCATCAAAACAAACAAATAAGCTAAAAAGTCATGCCACTCAAACTCCCTCCCTATCTCTTCCAGATGCCCTCTGATGCTCTATGATTCTGCCAACTAGTTGCTAACTCAGCCTCCTGACAGAAAATTAATTTTATTTAATTAATGCATATGATAACTTGGGGTACACAGTATGATTGAATAACCCCCAACACTCCACTCTGCCCCAGAGGAGTGGGTTCTTCTGTTTAGGGTGTATGCTTCTGTCCACATCAGTCTCAGGTGATGAAAGGATAGAGCTCTCAAATCAGAGCAATTGGCCCTAGCTCCCACTTCACAAGAAACTGGGCTTTGGTTGCCAGCCCTTTGCTCCGCTGTGCATTCTGAGGCAGCTCTCCTCACCATCTGGGGACCTCACTCGGTTCTACCAGAGATACATACAAACATTAGGCTATAACAGCCAAATGCCAAACTCAGCTTGGAAATTCCTTGTTTTAGTCCAATGTTCAAGATGATCTCATATTTTAGTGAGTCAGGAAAGGGAGTGGCATTATATTCAACTTCTCTTTGCAAATAACAGTTGGCTAGATGCACCAGCAACTTGGTAGCTTGTAAAAGAGGACTAGAGTGTGCCTGTTTAGAAAGACAGAAGGCTAGTTTTTGTCTGTCTTTCTCTTTAAAAAAAAAAAACTCCTTCTCTCCTTTTTTTTTCTCTTCCTTCCTTCATTTATTTATTTAGCTTATTGTTTCTGATTTTGAGAGTGGCAGTGGCTGACCTTTATCTTGCTATGTAGCTGGAAATGACCTTAAATTCTTGATCCCTGTGACTCTTTCTTCTTCCAGAATGCTGGGTTGACAGATATGTGCCTCACTGCCTGGCCCTATTCTACTTTTTTTTTTCCAGGAGACTTTTTTGTGTCTACTTATTTACAAATAATACAAACCATTTTACCTTTTCCTTTTCTTGTGAAAAAAAGTGGGGGTTGGAGAAGTTAGGGATCGCCCAGTCTCACACAGCACAGCCTCCAATGAAAGGAAAGGGAAACTGTGTCCTCCAGGCAGGCAGCTGGTTGATCTGGATAATCACTGGCTTCTTCCAGATTTGTCAGCCAAGAAAGAGCACAGGTTGTGGTCTCCAGGAGACCAGGTTTGATTCACAGCCCAGCTCCACTACTAACGGGCAGTCAGGTGACCTTGTTCAGGCTCATCTGCGGCATCCTGCTGATACATGCGGAGCTTTGCCTCTCAGGGAGGAAAGGATACAGAGTACTTAACTCGACAGGGAGCCTGAAGGGCAATCTAGGCTTTGTTCAAAACCATTGGCTTTAGAGCATGGAACCTACATTTGAACTAAGATCCATTAAGTAATGTCTAAGATCATGGGAGGGACGCTTCTTAAGTCTTAAAACACGCACCACATCCTTTGACCTCTTGGGAGTTTCAGGCACAGAGTCATGCACAACATGCTGAGCAGGTGCCACATGTCTTACTCGTCCCAGCTGGAAACAGCGTTAATTGCCTTTGACAGGAGGGATGATGGTGGTCTCCTAAGGATGCAGAGGGTTTGCTGCTAGGCTTCTATATCTAGAGCTGATACTCCAGACAGGCTCCAAGCAGACAGGCCTTAACTCAGTTGTACTAGTCAGCTCTCCACGTAGCAACTGGAGCACACGATGACGCTCCCACAGGACCCTTCTGCTTGTTTTACAATCGTCTGTGGCCTAAATGTGGATGAGAGCAACACTACTCTCATAGCTACTTTGAACCCAGACCTACATGTCCAGAGCCAGCCAGCCAACTCCAGGAGCAAAGAGGGAAGCCAGTTCCTCAGGAGGTTGCCACTGATTTAAATGTCCCACAAAAACTAGAGAGTTAGTTGGCCTAGTTCTTTCACAAGTGCTAAAACTGCCACATCTATCATCCCGCAATCCTGTTGCTATCATTAAAACCTCATTCTGAATAGCTGTCAAAGAATCTAGAACCACCTGGAAGATGGTACATAGGTGTTTTGTTTTTTAAATGGTGTTTTCCTCAATAAGAACTCCCTTGGATCACATGCCACTTTAAATACCTTGACTCTGAGCTCTTCAATAACTGGTGACATTTATCCCCTGCTCAGTCTGCTGTCACTGCTCTAAGTGCTGGATATGGATCAGAGCACTAATTCCCAAGACAAAACTTAACAATGAGGTCCAGTACAGATAAAAACATAAGCTAAAGCAGTTTGTCCGTGGCTACCCAGAGGAAGGAGACCTGGGAATCAACCTTCTCTTGCTTTTAAAGCCCATATTTAGAGAGAGAGAGTGATATTCCTTTTTTTTCATTTTATCATCTTTATCATTATTATTCTGGTTTTTAGAGACAGGGTTTCTCTCTGTAGCCCTGGCAGTCTTGGAACTCATTCTGTAGTACCCCAAAGCTAGCCTCAGATTCAGAAATCTACCTGCATCTGTCTTCCAAGAGTTGGGATTCAAAGTATATGCCACCATGTCTGTCTGGTGTGGGACAATTGTCTATATTCTGTCAATTATTTTTAAATAAACGCTGGTTGGTCAGTCGCCAGGCAGGAAGTATAGGCGGGACAACCAGACAGGAAGTAGAGGCAGGTCAATGAGAACAGGAGAATTCTGGGAAGGAGGAAGCCCATTCCTCCCCAGTACTGTCCCAACCACAGAAGAAGGAAGACATGATTGCCCCCGCTGAAAAAGGTACCAAGCCATGTGGCTAACATAATGGTTAATAATGGGTTAATATAAGTTATAAGAGCTAATAAGAAGCCTGAGCTAATGGACCAATCAGTTTATCATTAATATAGACCACTGTGTGATTTCTTTGGAGCTAAATGGCTGTGGGACTTGGTGGGAGAACAGAAACCAGGCAGAACAGAAAACCTCAACATGTGTCCTTTCTTTTTAAAAACTTATTTATTTACTTTTTAAATTGTGCGTGTGTGTGTGCATGCATGTGTGCATGTGGTGTGTGTGTGGTGTGTGTGTGTGTGTGTGTGTGTGCGTGTGTGTATGTGTAAATGCCATATGAATGCAGGTACTTGTGGAGGCCAGAAGAGGGTTCCGATCTCTTGGAGTTGGATCTACAGGTAGTTACGAGCTGCCCAGTATGAGTTCTGGAAACTGGTCTTGGGTACCTTGCAAGAGCAGAACTCTTAGCCTATGAGCCATCTCTCCAGTCCAAAGTACACACTCTTAAGCTATATAAAGGCAAAATCTGGGTGGCTTTAAAAATCAAATATCCAGCACCTAGAATAAGGCAGTCCCATGTGTTCAAGGGACAGTGGCTTGCTGGTTGAAAAACCAGAACTTCTTGCCATGGCTTTCTAAGGACTGTCTTGGAACACCTGTTCCCCTCCTTTCCAGAGCATCATCCAACTTAATTCCAAAACACAAAGCAAAACCATCTACAGAGCCGGGCGGTGGTGGCGCACGCCTTTAATCCCAGCACTTGGGAGGCAGAGGCAGGAATATCTCTGTGAGTTTGAGTCCAGCCTGGTCTACAAGAGCTAGTTCCAGGACAGGCTCCAAAGCTACAGAGAAACCCTGTCTTGAAAAACCACCTACAGAATTGCCTATCCCTTGGTTCCATTCATGTAGTAAAGAAACATACACCTCCGAGGCAAAGCCTTTGACATGTGTTATGGTCACAACAAGTGAAATGACATTAGAATCCCCATGGACATGGGAGGAGGTGGTTAGTCCCCCAGAGGATGAGCGACATTGTACAGGGTTCGGGAGAAGTGATCATTGAGCTAGACTCTGAAGTAAAAGGAATCAGAAGAGAAAGTAGTTCCTGGTCTGTCCTGACTGATGAGGAAGGATGAGAGGAAAATGGGTAGGGCTGTTTTGAGATGGAGTTCAGGAGGACCCAGCCCTGGTACAGCCTTGATTCCCAAGAGGAGTGAGTCCCCTAGGGAGACTCAGGGTCAGGGAAGGACTTGAGCGGTGAGGGACCAGGTCCTCTCCTCCTAGGGATAGTAGTCTAAGGACACAGTGGAAAGGGTGGGAAGGTGTCAGTGCCTCTATCAGGAGACTCTGAGAAATCGACTCCGGAGGGGAAGGTTAGGTGTGAGCACTCTGACTTGGTGGGCTCTGTGCTGTTTGTTGTGATTATGACAGTATTGGTGTTTAGATCCACTGATGAGCTTTCTAAGTCTCCTGGATATGAGGGAAGCACCTCGGAGTAATCACATAGTAGAATGTACTTTATTCTCTGGGGATATGTCCCAAAGTCCGGCTCACAGGAGGATAATAAATATGTCTTCCTGGAACTGTAGTGAGAAGTCCATTCATCACAGTGCTAAGAACTGAGGAGTAGGAAAATGTAGTGGCTCCTTTTACAGGTGGATCCTTTTCTTATCTCTTCATGAACTCAAAGAGAAGGGACTTCACTCCAACCTCAGATTCAAAATGTTATGCTAATGGCTTAGAAAACTGATTATGGAAGAGTGTGGTACAGTAACCGTTTGGCAAGGATCTCTTACAGGGACCATGTTCTCTGACTCATTGTCTTGTACAGTGACTGTGGGTGCATTTAACTGATCGGTGGGAAGCCTCATACATGTGCACGTGCTGATTCTCCACATTGTGAGTGTGAAAACCATGAGATGGTGTAATATGAGGGCCGGCTTGTGGGGGTTTATTTGCCAGATGAGGGAAGAAGTGAACTAGAGAAGTGGGGAACAAGTACAGTTCTCTTGTAT
>JAQHUG010000133.1:2345082-2364454 GCA_028555095.1 Dicrostonyx torquatus
AGTGTGTTTATTCACGTGCAAGTATTCATTGAGTATCTACTTCATGGTGCAAAACAAAACCCAGGTTGAGTCCTGGTCTTTTCAGACTGTTTCCAGTGTGAAGGGGAGGCAGGTAGAAGTGGTACCTTACACTGAAGTGTTGGCAAGGGTACTGAAGACCACACTGCCAGCCTGCGATGGGCAGCACAGGAGGCTGGTCCAGACAGGCGTCTCTCAGTGGTTGTATCTACACTGCAGCTTGGAGGACAACCCAGCACTGACTTGATGAAGAGCTGGAGTGAAGGGCAGGGGCTTTCAGGACAGAGAGAGGAGCATGTTACAGGTCTGAACAGAGGGGGAAATGTAGCTGTTTCCCAGAATTCCCCTTGAAATTGCCCTGCAGGGCTCTCTTGAGGTCACCTAGGTCTCTGGGGCCTTAGGGCTATCTCCTAAATCCAGTATGGAGTAACCGCAGCTCCCTCCTGGGGGAATTCAAGCTGCCCTACGCAGAGACTGATCATACAGACTAATCTTGCTCAAGGTAAGAGTACTGCTGTCAGAAGGGCTGACAGGGCTCAGCCAGGGAGTCATGAACCTAGTGATAGGTGGGACATGCAAAAGAAGCAAGCCCCTGCCTGGGCAGGAGAGCAGTGATCTGGGTCCATAGGATGAAGGAATGACACAGAGCTGGGTAGCAGCAGGCTCATGTGGCTAGAGGACCAGGGCATGCCTGTAGGTGAGGCTGAGAGTCCAACAGCGTCAAAGAGTAAAGAACAGCCTTGACCTGAAATAACACTGGGGTTTCTGCAGCCCTGTTTTTGCCATAAGGGTGCCCTCAAGGGAGTCTGACAGGAGAGAGGGGAGCAGATCTGGGTTTAGAAGATCCTTCTGCTGCCAGTGATCCAGCAGAAGGGAGGCAAGATTTTTGTTAGGGTCCCTCTCCATCCAGATCTCCCTAGGAGCCTGGCTCCTTATATCAGTGAGTTTAACATCAATGAGTTTACACAACAGAGAAAACAGCACCATTGATCATCGCTTGTCCCCCACGGCATGCTGGACCCGCATTCATTTCCACCTGCTATCTCTCCAGGGATGAGGGTTTGGGTGGTGATATCACACCCCCGCCACTGCATACCCCAAGCCCTGTCAAGGAGAAGCCTTCAGCTGAGACAGAGCTGAGACCTGGCTTCAGAGTCCTTCCCAGAGAAGCCACACAAAAGCTGACCTCTCACTTGCCCTGGAGACTGTCCACTCCCAACTAAGCTATTTCCTAAGCTGCATGTTCCCCTTGACTTGATATTTCAAGTTGAGAAAGCTTTGTCGTCCAGGAGCTGTTTTCCTAGCTGAAGATCAACAGTGGCTAACACGAACCCTGGGAACGGACCCAGAGTCCCCAAATGATTAATGTCCTGTGTTTTGAGATGTCAGGGACAACCAGATCCTGCAGATAGCTGGACAGCAGGGTGAGAATGGCAGGCCAAGTCCCTCAAGTCTCTCGAGTTTTGGGAGAGTGATGCCATAATTCCACTCACAAAGTCAGTGAAATCGAAGCCCTCACAACTGAAAACAAGTCCATGCATTGAGATCCGCTTCCAGGAACTGTCCCAAATTCTCAGGCCACTGTCTGCTCCCAGTGGCTCTGGGGAAGCACATGCCATCCAGGTCTACTGACCTACTCCACCAACCCAGCTGGGGTACCGGGTCACAGATCAGTGGCTTTGTTTATCTGTCACATATCAGTTGCTTTGTTTATCTAATTGTCGGCCTGTTTTGGAAACACTCTCCTAGACTCCTGTATGAGTCATAGGTTAGGGAGCATGAGTAATTCCTCCAGCACGCCTGGAACAGAAGGGAAGCCTTCCCATTTGATTTCCGGTCCTAAAAAAAGACAAATTAGTTCACCCAGGAGGCTAATGAGTCTTGACAGTTAGGGTGGCCTAGCTGGCCTGGAAAACCACCTTCTGTGCTATAGAATTCAGAAATGTCAGTGTCTCCTTCGCTTCTATTTGGTATCACAAAAGGACACCTGAATGTCATTTTGCTGGATAGGCCTCTAAGGCCATCTGATGCCACTTTGTGAGCCAGGGGACTCGAGGGGCAAAACAACCATCTCTGTCTGTTCTTGCTGAGTTGTTGGTGGGTCTGGTCCTTCTCCTGCTGGGTTTGTTGTTGTTGGCACGAGTGGGGTTCTCGCCCCCTTCTTACTGAGCAGTGATGAACTCACTAATGCATCCGCTCCCGCTGGGTGTGGCTCTCTTTGTAGCCAGCATCGACTTCCTGGAGTGAGATGGAAAGAAAGTGGCTCCATCTGCCCTGGTTCTGAGTAAACTTTGGAGAAGACCAGCTGCTCCATGGACCGAGAAACCCAACAACTACAGTGAAAAGCTACCGTGAACATCCAGCCCCACTCTCAGGGCCAGGAATAGGGAATGTTCATCTCTGATGTAATTTTGCACCGGTTTCATTTTCCACAGTGAGTGTGGTCGGAGGGGGAGAAACCATCGTAACTGTGTTTATCTGGAATCTTTGCCCTCCTTTTATTTACTGATTGTTTCCTAGCAGCTGTGTGCCTCTAGACAAGTCCGTTCACTTCTCTTTCCTTGCCGGTGAAAGAGAGTTAGCAACAGAGTGGCTGAGCAATGCCCGTAAGTGCTCCAGGCCTTGCTCCTAGCTGCCCTTAGGAAGTCTCTGACACTGCCCATCACCAATGCCAGAGACGCCTCTGAAATAGCTGCTGAGTGGTTTAGGCTAGAACCTTCATTCTTTTGACTAAAAGGAAGACTATCGGTCCTGATGAGGAAGGCGTTCCATCAGGAAGATATCCGCAGATGAATTCACTTGATTCTCGTGTGTCTCTCCAATCTGCTCTCTGGAAAGCTCTGAGAAGATCTCTGGGTTCTCCATACTTTCTCTAAGAGCAGGACAAATGCATGCACCTCACTGAATCTTTTTGAAGGCCTCCAGGGCTCTCTGGATAAAGTCAGATCCTCCCATACCCTCTGGGTCCCTTACTACTTTCCCTGCCTGGCTCTCTCCGAATGTTTAAGCCCTGACCTCCACTGTGGCTTTGCATGCCTCCTCCCCACCCCACCTCCACTCTGTATTCCATCGTCACAAGTCTCTACTTAAGGTCACCTCCTCACAGAGCCTTTCCTGGAAGCCCCTTTGATGTTGTCTACAAATTCCCATTCTGGTTTGAATGTAAAATATTCCCTGCCGGGCGGTGGTGGCACACACCTTTAATCCCAGCACTCGGGAGGCAGAGGCAGGAGGATCTTTGTGAGTTCGAGGCCAGCCTGGTCTACAAGAGCTAGTTCCAGGACAGGCTCCAAAGTTACAGAGAAACCATGTCTCGAAAATCAAAAATAAATAAATAAATAAATAATAGATACTGAGGCTTGGGTACACTACTTGGCTTTCCTTAGGAGTCTATCTTTTCCCATCACCATCACCACCACCAAAAAAAAAAAAAAAAAAAAAAGCCCCTAAAGCAGCGGTTCTCATCCTTCCCAGTGCTGCAACCCTTTAATACAGTTTCTCATGTTGTGGTGATCCCCCAACCACAAAATAATTTCATTGCTACTTCATAACTGTAATTGTGCTACTGTTATGAATCGTACTGTAAATATCTAATATGCGGGATCTCTGATATGCGACCCAAAGGTTGAGAACCACTGCTCTAAAGCATTATGCATTTGAACCCTTTGGTCTCCAGCTGATGGCACTGTTTTGGGAGGTGGGGACCTCGCTGGAGGAAGTGGGACACGGGGCAGGGCGCTCCTTCAGATTTGTAGTCCGGCTCTGCTCCAACCCCATCACGGAGTTGTGAAGAGGCAGGGAGCCCCAGCAGCAGGCTCTGACCGCCGTGTAGCTCTCCTGACTTGCCTTCCTTTCTACACTGGACTGTATGTCAAACCATGACGCAGAATTCCTCCTCCCCATAAGCTACTTTCGCAAGTATTTGGTCCCATCAGGAGAAAAATAGCGCAGCTGGGCTTGTTCCGACTTCACTGCGTCAGACAGAAGTGCTAGCTGGTGGATCTGCTTGCTCATGGCTCCCTCGCTCCCTCTCCCCTACTAGACTGAGGTTTCCAGAAAGGCAAGAACCAGCTCACGGTAAGCGCTCAATAAACATCCCACAGCAAGTAGCCAAGGCTGCCCTGTGGGAAGAGGGTGGGAAAAGACAGGCAAAGAGGGGTTGGGACCAAGGAGGAGAGGCAGAGCAGACCGGAAGGGCGGACGCAACCATGCGTGAGAGGCACATTCAGCACGACGGTGTTGGGTGACACAGCACCATGAGAGTCAGAGGACAAGAGGGCTCCAAGCAAGCGGCTGAGCAGTGGCATTCAATGCCCCAGAGCACCACTGGCGGGTGACAGAGGCCACTTAGTGCAGTGTCCCACCAATTAAAACTAATGAAGAAATGTGTGGAAGCTACAGTGAGGATGGAGGCAAAACTGTGAAGTTAATGGAGCTTTTCTCCCCTTCGGGTTTTTCAGCTTTCGCTGTCCCCTTCCTGGCTGCTACTGGTGTTCCTGAGAGACACTGAGCAGAGGAGAAACCAACCAGGAAGGTTCTGGAGCCAGAGGGCCATAACGGTCTAGTTACCTGCTTGTCACGTGACTCTGGGACTAGTCCCTCTCTCAGTCTAGCCTGACAACATTGCCTCTCAGGTCACCCTGAGGCTTCTGAGATACAGTGTTGGGGTGTTGGTTCTCACCCTCCCCCAGCCACTCCCTCTTGTTCCCTCCCACTCTTACTGGAAACCAGAGAGGGGACATTTGGCCTTCTAAGGACACTGGTGTAGAGAACTTACTAAATGACTGTAAAATCCATTTGTAATTTATTCCTTCACTATTTCCATTAAATATATTATCTCAACTATTAAAATTTGTCTAGTTTGGGTGAAGAGATGGCTTTGTGGCTAAGAGCCTACGGCTCTTGCAGAGAACTGAGTCTGAATTCCAGCACCCACATGGCAGCTCGCGACCATCTGTAACCCCACTTCAGGAGATCTGATGCCCTTTCTTGACCCCTGCAGGCACCACACACACGGTACACAAACACACATGCACACAAACATTCACACACAGAGAATAAAAATAAATAAATGGTTTTAAGATTTGTTGAGCAAGGCTTGGTAGCATATGCTTTAAACCCAGCTTTAGGAAGACAGATCCAGAAGGATCTCTGTGAGTTCTAGGCGAGCCTGGTCTACACAGTAAGTTCCAGGCCACCAAGGCTACATAGTGAATCCCTGTCTCAAAAACAAAATCTGTTAAACAAAGATTATTTCACTCATATAAAACAACATTTTGGAACAGTCTGAGTGGTGGGTGTAATTTACAAGTTAAGGAGGGCTCTGCACTGGCTCGGAAAAGCCCAGACACCCTTGACCTCTCTGTTCCTCCTCAGTACTGGGGAGCCTCTCTTCTGCAGGCTGAGCTGTCAGAGGTCAGGTAGCCAATTGGATAGGGTCCTTCTGCAGCCATCTGTTGAGCACTCACTATTCTTGGAGAGCTGTTGGGGAGCAAGGGGTGCTCAGCGTGTTCATCCTGCTTCTGAGCCTCCCTTCCATACTGTTTCTGGGGCCAGCTTACAGCAGGAGCTCCTGCACTCTGGTGGGGTCAGAACCCCTCAGAGCACATGTTGGAAATCTGCAGTTTGGGCACACTCACATTTCTGACTGTAAAGGTAGCGCCGGATCTAGCAATTTCCACTTCCAAGTTCCCAGGAGGGGCTGCTTTGTGGTTCGAGGCTCACACTTGGAGGATCAATGGAACTTAGTATTAGAGGAGAAGTGGGAGAGAGTTTGGTTGTTTTTGTTTACTCTCCTGATTGTTTTGTTTGCTTGTCTTTGAGAAAGGGTCTCTGTGATGGTGTCAACTTGATAGAATACAGAACCTCCTGGGAGGGATTATCTATTAAAATTAGTCTCTGAGAATGTTTTGAGGGATTATCTTGATTCCATTAGTTGCTGTGGAAAGACCCATCTTAGCTGTGGGTGGGACCATTCCCGGGGCAGGAGATCCCAGACGTACAAAGCGGAGAAACTGAGCTGAGCACAAGCAAGCAAGCCTTCCACCCAGTCGGTGTCCTTCTCGTGGATGTGGTACGACCAGCTCGCTGCGCCAAGCTCCTGCTGCCTCCCTCCACTCTACCACCTCAGGAGACTGTACCTGAAACCAAAATCAGCCCTCTCTCCTACACACTGTTTCGTCAAGTGCTTTGTCATGGCAACAATAAAAGAGATCAAGGCAGTGCTCCTGTCTTCAGGCTAGCCTAGATCTGGTGGTCCTCTTGCCTCCACATCCCCGGTGCTTGGGTTACAGGTGTGCAGCCCTCACACAGCTGAAGATACAGTATGATTAGAACATTGCACGAAGAGAAGCTGCACCTCTTCACCCTAAGATGTGTGGCTTTCTTTGATTGGGGAGAGAGGCGGGGTTATTGCACTTCACCGATTCCAGATGTCAGAAGGGTAGAGAGATCTGGAGGCTTAGTAATGCGCTAGTTATCTTTCTAAGGAAGCAAATTAAAGGAGAAGGGGCTTGTTTTGGCTTGTGGTTTGGTGAGACACAGTTTATCATGGTGAGGAAGACAGCAGTGGGAGAGGCTTACAGCTTGGCAGAGGGAGCTTGCTGACACACTGGCTGATCAGGCAGAGAGGGGACTGGAAAGGGATGTGGGACTATAAACCACCAGGCATATTGCCCAGCAGCCCAGTTCCTAGTTAGGCCCCACTTTCCAAAGGTTCCAAAACTTCCCCAAACAAAATCACCAGCTGATACCAAGTATTTCAACACATGAGCCTGTGGGGGACCAGATCAGAGCTCACAGGCTGGGACCCAAGATTCCAATTTATCTCTTCTCTCCTTTCCTTCAAATCTCGATTCCAGTCAAAGCCATTCTTCCTGCCCATCTCCAGACAGAGTGCAGCTATTCTTCCTCCCATAGTGCATCATGCATCATGCATCTTTTTATTATGATAACTAATATCTCCCTGGACTATTAATGCATGTATTGACCTGTATTCCCCTCTGGGCCATGAATTCTTTCATCACTGGGTCTGTACTTTATCTCACTTAAGACTTAAATATTTATTGACTGCCAGAATAACTGATTGGATAAGGGAGTGTGCTTGGTGAATATTAAACTATGTGGTACAGGGACGAACTATTAAAATTGATGCTGTGTGTACAATTGGAATCAAGCACTTTCTTGTCTAACAAAGAAGAGTTGGTCTCTCTGCTCTACGTTAGCCATGGAATCTTAGATAAACCACTGCTATAATTCCTCTGCATTGTGGGGAGTAAATACTCAGATATACAATGTGACTTTTAAAAGATTTTTTTTCTTTCTGTTTATGTGTGTTTGCCTACAAGCATATATGAGTGACAGGTGTATGCAGGACTGACAGAGGCCAGAAGAGGGCGTTGGATCCCTGGAGTTGGCATTATCAGTTTCTCTAGCATCATAAAATACGACAATAGATTTTCTTTTTCAGTGTTGAGAATCAAACTCATATACAGCAAGGCAAGCACTCTATCACAGAGCTTTAACCTCCAGTTCAAGGTCAATTTTTGCACATATGTGAGGATTAAATGAAATTATAAGTATAAAACATTTATATACTCAACACTAGGAAATGTTAGATGAAAATAAAATTATATATGTGCTAGGATAAAGAAAAAAGAATCAGGAGAAGGAAATTGATTGGACTGTATAAATTAAACACCATCAATTAATGCTATTTACAATGCTTGCTTAATATTTATGGTCTATGACCAAGCAACAAATCTTATTTGCCAATCACTTAATCCATGTCCAGTTAATTTTGATGGTTCTGTCACCAACATTAGCTCAGTGCTGTTCTTGAGTGCTCAAGGAGACTGAGCACCAAGAAAAGCCATCCAACTGGTGTTCCGGAGGTCTCTGCTGACGTTTAGAATACTCCTTGCAGGAAAATGGGGACCTAAGGATATTGATAAGAGTTCATTAGACTGCAATGGCAGACACAATTTTTAAAAGAAATATGGCAGAAAAATAAGGTGAAAGAAAGACAACATCAATTTCTCTAATGAATATATCTATTTTTTAAAAATGTTTCCATCTGCCGGGCAGTGGTGGCGCATGCCTTTAATCCCAGCACTTGGGAGGCAGAGGCAGGCGGATCTCTGTGAGTTCGAGGCCAGCCTGGTCTACAAGAGCTAGTTCCAGGACAGGCTCCAAAGGCCACAGAGAAACCCTGTCTCGAAAAAAAAAAAAAAAGAATGTTTCCATCTATGTTGTCAATGTTTACCAGATTTAAAATGATTTTAATGCAGAATACCAGCTATCTTTTTTTTTTTTTTTTTTTAGTATTTGCTTTCATTGTTTCTGTGTTGCCCTGACTGTCCTGGAACTCACTTTGTAGATTTGTAGATCTGTAGATCAGACTGACCTTGAACTCACAAGAAGATTCGCTGACCTCTGCCTCCCAAGTGGTGAGATTAAATGCTTGCACCGAAACCAAAACAGCACTGTTTATTTGAGACAAGGTCTAGCTTTGCGGCCTTTGCTGGCTTAACCCTCTTCTGCCTTTCAAGGGCTAACATTACAGGGATGTACTGCCAGGTGTTCTTAAGGAGAGGGCTGTAATTTCTCTGTGTTCTGTGGGTGGTTCCACAGGGGATGGGTCCTAAATGCCCACCCCCTCTTTTCTCCCTTTAAAATTCCTAAGTGTTTTCTTTCAGAAATCACACATAATGTTTCTATTTTAAAACTGAAGCCGTTTTAAAGGACAGATATTTCAAAGCAGGAAACACTGTCGTGTGAGGGGGAAGAACTATTAATAAATCAAGTTCTAATGACCCGGGCAGGACAGAGCAGGCGTGACTTGTAGTTGCTGAATTGGTCTCAAAAACAGGAACACACAGGAAATGGATGACAGCAAATCTCAAAGCACAGCAAAGTCCTCTTTAATGCTGAGCATGGAGATCACACTCCAGCTTCAGATGTGCCCAAGCAGAAATAACAATACCCACAGGAAGAGAAGACTCTCTGGGCCGTCATCTGCAGAGAAAATGTGCTATACCATGGCCTTCTGTGATGGGCTGGGCTGCTTGATTTGTAAGGAGGTTTGATCTTCAGATTCCATGCTCCATCTGAGCTCTCCTGCGCAGACTCCCCCAGTGCCCCCGAGCCTGCCCCTAGGACCAGCCTGCAAATGGGAGTTCACACTCTGACACTTCAGCTGAGGAGAGACACTTCTACATGACAGTTAGAAGCACGCTTAGAACCTAAGCAAAAAAAAAAAAAAAAAAGGAACTAACTATGTGATTTATGTTTGCCTTTGTTTTTATTTTTTTTTAAGGGAAAATGCATTTTTTTTCCAGTTCAGCGAATAACTTTCTTTCCTCCTCATATCATAAGAAATGAAACAGGCGGTGGTGACACAGGCCTTTAATCCAAGCACTTGGGAGGCAGAGGCAGGTGGATCTCAGTGAGTTCGAGGCCAGCCTGGTCTACAGGGTGAGTTTCAGGATAGCCAGGACTGTTACACAGAGGAACCCTGTCTAGAAACCACCCCTTCACCCCCCCAAAAAAGAAACAAAGTTTGTCTACATTTTTTTTTAAAAGACCATGACTTCATTTTCCAACACCAGAATCCTCTTTTCTATTTTATTTTTAAAAGATTTATGTTTAATCACATTTGTGATTGTGTATGTGTGTGTGAGGAGGGAGGTGTGTGCCCATGAGTGTGAGTGCCTGTAGCACTAGAGGTGGCAGAGCTCCTGGAACCAGAGCTACAGGCGGTTGTGAGCCACCTGTGGTGGGTGCTGGGAATTGAACTTGGGGCCTCTGGGAAGGCAATGTGCTCTTAACAGCTGAGCCATTTCTCCAGCCCCTATTCTGTTTATTTTGGTGTCTGTGTTTGTTGCATACGTGTATGTGGTGTATGTGATGTGTATGTATTTGTGAAGTGCAGAGGCCAGACTAAGGATGCTGGGTGTCCCCTCCCATACCCTCTGCCTTATCACCGTGACACAAGCTCTCTCACTGAAACTCCATTTTGGCTAGGATGGTCGGCCAGCAAGCTCTGGAGATCTGCCTAGTTCTGCCTTTCAGTGCTTGGCTTACAGTCAGGAAGAACTATAACATACTTTTGATATGAGAATTGGGGATTTGAACTCAGGTCCTCATTCTTGCAGAGCAAGCATTTCTACCCCACTGAGCCATCTTCCCAGGCCCTCTTTTTTCTTTTCTTTTTTTTCCTTCCCCTTCTCTTTCTCACATATTCCAGGTTAGCCTCAAACTCACTATGTGGCTAGCCTGATCTTAATCTCCTGATCTCCTGCCTCTACTTCAATATCTGTCTGTCTATCTGTCTCTGTCTCTCTGTCTTTCTCTTTCTTTTTGTTGAATTTTGAGTAAGGGTCTTTCTGTGTCTCATAGGCTGGTCTTAAACACATGATCCTCCTGCCTCAACCTCCTCGTGCCCAACTTTAGATCCTATTTTCTTTTCTCTCTCTCTCTCTCTCTCTCTCTCTCTCTCTCTGGAGAGGGTTGTTCAAGACAAGGTTTCTATGTCTAACCCTGACTTTCTTGGAAGGGTAGATCTGGCTGGCCTCGAACTCACAGAGATCCACCTGCCTCACTTCCTGAGTGCTGGGATAAAAGGCGTGCGCCACCACCGCACAGCCTATTTTCTAATTGTGATTATCCATAGCTTCCAGATGAAAGCACTGTGAACAACCATTTGTAAGGTGGCACTTTAGAAGCCTGAAAACATGTTCCAATAATCAAAGAACATTCTTCGTTTTTAATTTTTTTATTAATTTTTTCAAGACAGGGTTTCTCTGTAGCTTTGGAGCCTGTCCTGGAACTCACTTTGTAGGCCAGGCTGGCCTCAAGCTCACAGAGATCCACCTGTCTCTGCCTCCTGAGTGCTGGGATTGAAGGCCTGTGCCACCACTGCCCAGATCAAAGAACATTCTTTTTTGTTCGTTTGTTTTTGTTTTTCCAGACAGGGTTTCTCTGTAGCTTTGGAGCCTGTCCCGGAACTAGCTCTTGTGTACTAGTCTGACCTTGAACTCACAGAGATCCACCAGTCTCTGCATTTGTAGGAATAAATTAGTAGGAATAAATCTTTTTTTTTTTTTTTTTGTTTTTTTGAGAGTTTCTCTGTGGCTTTGGAGCCTGCCCTGGAATTAGCTCTTGTAGACCAGGCTGGTCTCGAACTCACAAAGATCTGCCTGCCTCTGCCTCCCGAGTGCTGGGATTAAAGGCGTGTGCCACCACCGCCTGGCGGGATAAAAATATTTTTATGAGTAGGAATTAGTAGCACTTTAAAACACAAGTTGGTTTTTTTTTTTTAACATGTATGTGTGTGGTTGTAGGCATGTGTGCACAGGTGCCACTAGAGGCCAGAAGAAGGCAGCAAATCCTAGGGGGATGGGTTTGCAAGCAGTTGCAAGTTGCCTAGTATATGCGCTGGGAACTGAACTCACATCTTCTGCAAGAGTAGCAAATGCTCTTAACAGCTGAGTCATCTCTCCAGCCCTTCTGTGGCTCTTCTTAAATGACAATACTCAACTATCCTCAATTTAAAACTGAGCTAGCTAACTGCATGCGCAGATATTAGACAGCTAGACCTGGTGCTCTTAACGCACTTAACCCTAGATAGGGAAGAGAGATTTCAACCGTGCAAATGAAAACACGGAGAAGGAAGAACAGATCCAGTGTAGCCCAAACCACAGCTTCACACACACACTTCTCTTGGTTTAGGAAGAAAGTCAAGTGTTGCCTATTTTTCACCGAAGGAAAACAAGTTACAAGTCTCTGCAGTCAGACATAGAAAGCATTGTTTTGAGGAAATGAAAGGGAGATCTCAGACATGCTGGGGCAGGATTACTCTTCCACTGCTTTTTAATTACAATTACCATACTAAAAATAGTCGCATTATCCTTCCTTCACATGTCATTGCTCAATAGCCCCATTTGCGGACAAGGAAAATATTTGATGCCTCACAAATGAAGACAGCTGGATGCTCAAAACCCGGTCTGAAGTTTGCAACACAGCAAGAATCTTAATGCATCCTTTCCCCCGGCACAATCAAACTGTCGTCCATCAACTATGTTTTTATTTCTGGGATTAAGCAGGGTAGGGGAAAGAAATTTTCTTTTCATACAGAACTTGCCATATTTTTTAAGTTTCATCTAGTTACTTGAAAGTTAATGTTTAAATATTACATTGAACAGAAGACAAGGCCAGTCTTCCAAAATGGCAACATGGCCCTCTGCTCTCAGGGGAAACTACCCTTTCCCCTGGGAGCACGTGAGCAAGGTGGGAACTGCACGGGAAGGGCTAGCCTACCCTCGTCTTCTAGAACTTGCTGTCCTTGAGAAGCATGAAGGGATAATGTACTCATCTTCCTGGGGTCCTAATGAGGGCTAGAGTGTGGTCTGCCAGTGTGGAAGGTGCTTAGCTCTGGCTGCTCCTGGCCAGCAGGGGTCTTCAGGCTAAGGAATCACTGAACAAGACAACAGTGTCAAGCACTGAAGACTCTAGGGTCACCTTGAACTTAGCTTGGCCTTAGAAATTCCTTCTACAGTTCTTGGTGTTCCTCAAGCCATCACTGAGGTGAGAGGGACTCTGAGGCTTAAAACAGCTCTCCTTGGAATTTTCCAGGGAACACAGCCACACCAGGGCAAGTCATCTCAGAGCCGTCCAGCTGAGGGTGGATCACTGGTGACTTTAAAGAGAGAAAAACCAGAATAACACGAAGTGGTGCCAGAAAACACAAGAGGTGTTCTGAGATATTTGGCTCTCTTTGTTTCCTCTTATGATTATTTTTATTATTATATGAAACTGTGCAGAAGGTTTATCCTATAACCTATTCAATAAAATGCCATCATTGAGATATCCTTGGAGATTCTTAGGGATTTCTCCTTATGGCTACATCTTCCATCCAAGGATGTAGGAAGTCTGTCTATGATGGGAGCCTTACTTCCTCATAACATTCATTATTATATTATATGCATTTATATTTATTACTATTATTATTCACTTTTATGAGCCAAGGTCTTACTATGTAGCTCTGACTATCCTGGACCTCACTCTGTAGACCAGGCTGGCCTCAGACTCACAGAGATCAGCCTGCCTCTGTCTCCCAAGTGCTGGGATTAATTACAATCATGCACCACTGCTCATGGCTGTATTTTAAGATTTTTAAGGTTTATTAAGATTTTTCCTTTTGATTCTGTGTATGTGTGTTTGTGTGTACATGTGCAGGTGAGAAGCCTTTAGACCCCATAAACCTAGGCCATCTCTCCAATCCCATATTTAAGATTTTAAAGGACTGCCGGGCAGTGGTGGTACGTGCCTTTAATCCCAGCCCTCGGGAGGCAGAGGCAGGCGTATCTCTCTCTGTTCGAGACCAGCCTGGTCTATGAGAGCTAGTCCCAGGACAGGCTCCAAAGCTACAGAGAAACCTTGTCTCGAAAAACCAAAAAGAAAAAAAAAAGATTTTAAAGGACAGTATAATGTTTCATTCCATTGATACAGAGATTTAGATTCTCACAACAGAGAGGAGAGCAGGGGAGAGTAAATGACAAGGCAGCTGTTTCAGAATGGGAAGCCCCAGAAGTTGCCTCTGCTGGGGTGGGGTTGCTAGAGGTACATGCTTAAGTTCACCCTGTATCCATAAAATGTGATGCAGCTTGCTTCCAAAATTGCTTCACTATTTTCTTTCTGTGCACTCAAAACTATTGACTTTTGTGCACATGCTATATTCCGGTTGCTATGGGAGGTACAGATGGACCCGCTCCTGTGTGCACAGCACTGACCTCACAAAGTATGGAGGACAAGAGCTGACAAACGCAACTGGCAGGCCTTGGAAAGAGGAAGTGCAGGGTGCTTAGGGGAGGATTTTTACAGGAGGAGGTCAGGGCTTCACTGAGCAAGTGGCCTTTCGGCATGAAAGCAGGTGTGAGCCCACAAAGGCAACAGGGAATTTTCAGGCCAAGGGGTTCAGTAAGCAACATGGGTTTTGCTGCTAACGTTAAACTTTGCCCACTAGTCTGTCTTCCAGAGTGAAGAACATTTCTTTGCATCTCTGGCAGTTGCACAAATACATGACTCAGCAATATTCAAATAAAGGAAAAGGCCCAGCCAGGGGTTCATGAGTAATGACAGAACCGCATCCACATGATTCTGCTCACACGCAGGCTCTGGAGATCTGTGTCCACGGTGTTTGGCTATACGTCTTTCTGCTATCAGAAGCACTCTTTGATACAGAGACTCTGGGTCACAGTCCCTGAGAACCACCTCCCGAAATTTGTCAATTCTGGTTTTGTATTGAATGAAAACGCAATTTTTTTTCTAAAATATGACATATAACAAGGAGAGATGGAGGGAGAGAGACAGGGAAGGAGAGAGGAAGAACGGGAAGGAGAGAAAGAGAGACAGGAGAGAGAGAAAGAGAATTTTCAAGAAAAAGTACATAAACTTCATTGTCTGTGTTTGCAAACTGATTCTTTGGCAAGAGGCAGGTGGGATGTGGGGCAGGACTGCGGGGCCAGTTCTAGCAGCCTATACCACATTACAGCAAGCCCTGGGGTGCAGTTTTTGAAGCTGTTTATGTGGAGCCCGGAGAGATGGTTCAGTGCATCAGAGCATTTGCCCCCCCCCCGCCACCAGAGGACCTGAGTTTAGTTCCAAGCACCCACGGCAGGCGCTCACAACTGTCTGTTACTCCAGCTCCAAGGGATCTTATGTCTCTCTCCAGCCTCTGCAGGCACACAAACACACACATACTCACAAATAAAAATCAACTGTTTGCCGGGCAGTGGTGGCACATGCCTTTAATCCCAGCACTCGGGAGGCAGAGGCAGGTGGATCTCTGTAAGTTCGAGACCAGCCTGGTCTACAAGAGCTAGTTCCAGGACAGGCTCCAAAGTTACAGAGAAACCGTGTCCCGAAAAACCAAAAAAAAAAAAAAAATCAACTGTTTATATGGGCTGATGAGGTAGCTCAGTGGGCAAAGGTGCTTGCTGCCAAAGTGGCAACCTGAGTTCAATCCCCAAACTCACGGTATGGTGGAAGGAGAAGAATCAGCTGTACATGTTAGCAGCGGCACATGTGCCAAATACATACATGCACACACACTGATTTATAAAATGATTTATAATAAAGGTGAAATGGAAATAATGTAAATATTTTCATGAGTGTAATTTCCCCGTACAGCTAAATTGGCTGCAGACACCAGATAACATGTTGCAGAAGAAGGCTCAACGGTCTGGAGAACGTTAACAATAAACTAGCTTTTACTACATTCCTTATGTGACTAAACACTTTGCTGTGCTAATGATACTTTTCCTTCCTTTTTTGATCTAGAAAGAATAGTTTAGTGCTGTGTATTCAAGCAAAATGTGGGCAAAAGTTTGCTTTTGTTCTGAAGACTGTTGTGTAGAGAGTCTGTAAAGAAGTGGGGTGGCAAAGGGACCATCGGCTTCTTCCAGTCACATGGTGAAGCCCCTTTCCCATTGCGGGACCATGAGCCATAGTGTCTTGGCCAGGTCTTCAAGCAAGAGCCGATCTTCAACCTCATTACATGGTCTAGGACACATTCCAAATGAGCTATTGCTGCTTTCCAGTTCTGAGCCTCTGGGTCATTTCTTTCAGAAAAGCCGGGGAAGGCCTGCTAACCTGGAATGTCTGATAGTTAAAAACTCATTTTTCAGGCTGATCATGGTGGCACATACCTTTAGTCCAAGCACTTGGGAGGCAGAGACAGGTTTCTGTGAGTTCAAGGCTAGTCTCATCCACATAGTGAATTCCAGACCAGCCAGGGCTACGTGTGAGACTTGTCTCAAAACAAACATCTATACCATAAACAAACACAAACCAAAACAAACAAATAAAACCGCAAACTTACTTTTGTATATCCAGATGTCAACCAAGTTTTAAAAATGTAATCCTCTCTGCCTCTGAACACACACACACACACACACACACACACACACACACACACACACACACACACACACTTTCAACCTGGTCAGCAGAGAAGAGGTAAGTAACTATTCCTTTTCTAATTTCTCCTTAAATAATAAATGTCTTCAAGCCATGGCTTCCGCTTGCCCCTGGCACTTTACTGTCTCTCATTCCTCTCTCTGATCTCCAGTTTAGGTGAAATCGACCTTTCTGAAGTATACTCAGTGCCTTTTTAATCCAACCCAAACCCCCTTTCTCCAGGAGAGTGTCCTTCACCTCACTGCTGTCTGTTGAGATATTCCTGCAGTTTTCTACGCTCAACCTCTTGCTTTCTGCTTTCTCCTCATTCTCCTCACTGTTTCCTCCTGCTCTTATTCTTCTTTGGCTTCCTTTGGCCTTTGGAGAGCGTGGCTCAGCCTGGGCTCCCGACTGGAGAACTGCCCAGGCTCTCCTGGTCTTTGGCTCTGACTGAGTACATCCACGAAGGCTCTGCTCAGTGGGGTGGAGGGGGAGGCACCAAGAGCAGAGCTGTAGCTCAGGTCTCTACGAGGACTTTCTGTGCCTCTCACTGCAGGATTCCACAAGCTACCACACCCCTCCCTGGAAGCCCCCACTCTGCACATCTTCCCTGTGTGAGAAGACATCCCAGCCCTGAGGCTTCATCCTGGGTGTTCTCCTTTGCTCTTCCAGGGTTGATTGGAGATTTTGTCTCATGATGTCACCTGTAAATTGGTGGCTCCTTGATCCACACGCTCTAACTCTGAATGATCATTGCCAAAGTAATTGTAAAAATGCAATTTAGAAAAATAGAACGCAAACTTTGAGACACATTGTCTAAGGAGCCTGGGATTTCAGGACGTGTCTGCACCTGTATGATGGGAATAGAAATGCCTGCTTGGTTATGTGTAGTGGGGGGAGGGCGAAGGAGGGGGATGTGAGACTTGATGGCAGTGCTACATATAGGCTTCTAGAATAACACTCAACTCATTCTTCAACCTTGGTAACCATTGATGCAGCCCAATCCTGTTCTGTTTCCCCCAAACAAATTTACCATGCTCTCAAGACTGCCCAGATTTCGTTCTTGTGACTTCTGAGTCCTGTCACTCCAGTCAGCCCTATTGATTTTGATGCTTGACTTCACAGCCTAATCTCCCACTAGCAGTTACCAAAGTAGACTATATCTCAAATCCAAAAGATGTTGAATCAGGTTCTGTCCAGCTGAACCTCTCAGTATTCTGTGTTTTCACACACACACACACACACACACACACACACACACACACACACACACACACACACACCCGCCTTGGCAAGTTGAATAAGTTGAATGATTTTGGCCACGGCATTAGAGGGCGCTGCAGGCAAGAGTATTCATTGTCACTGACTGCACCATTAAAACCGGAACAGTATCTGCTTCGTGTGTCAATAGTCATGCCTACTATAATCAGATCTTTTCTGTGCACCGGAAACTGTGCTAGTGATTTCCACCATCACCTCATTTACCTCTCTTCAACACCTAGAGTAGATAACAGAATAGTGCCATTCCACTTAGGAAGAAACTCAAGTACAAGAGATCCATCAGGTTGATTTACAGGGTCCAGACAGCAAGTCTGGAGGGGAGGTATTCTAGTTAGCGCTTCTGTTGGTATGATAAACACCATGACTGGAAAGGGCTTATTTGGCTTACCCATTAAATACATCATCCAGGGAAGCCAAGGCAACTCAAGACAGGAACCTGAACACAGGAACCTGAATGCAGGAATGGAAGCAGAGGCCACAAAGAACCTTTGCTTACTGGCTTGCTCTTAGATTTCTCAGCTACCTCTTTCATACAATTCAGACCCAACTGCCTAAGGAAAGTGCCTCCCACTGTGGGGTGGGCCCTTCTTCATCAATCAGCAATCAAGAATACACGTCACAGGCCAATATAATAGAGACAATTTTTTTTTTTGAAACAAGGTTTCGCTGTAGCTTTGGAGCCTGTCCTGGAACTAGCTCTTGTAGACCAGGCTGGCCTCAAACTCACAGAGATCCACCTGCCTCTGCCTCCCGAGTGCTGGGATTAAAGGCGTGTGCCACCCTGCCTGGCCTTAGAGGCAATTTTCAAATGAAGGTCTCTATGCCTTCCCAAATTCATCAAATTCACAACTGAGATTAGCTGCCATAATAGGTATGCGAACTTTTGGGATTGAGATGAGAATTACATTAAACATATTAAAAGAACTTGGTACACACAGGTGTTCACTCAACAGCCCCTTTTCCTTTGTTTCCATGTGATTTTACTCATGCTCAGGAAATTTGGAGTGAGAGCAATGACTTTGGCTTTACCTGTACTGAAAGAATCGACAAGTTCCATGTTCCAGAAGTGGGGAAATAAAGGGCAAAATAGGTACCAATAGAAGATAATGTGTTTGGGTTTTGAGCAGAGAGAAACTCTAAGGAAAATATAATTGAACATGAGAGAAGAGGCCTGCACAAGAAGAGACCATCTTTTGTCTGCTAAGGGTAGGGAAAAGCAAGTTAATAACTCTTAAAAGAACAGGCAAGGCACACAGCAAGCAGGCCAGGGTCTTAAAATAGGTCCTTTGGGCCCATTTGGCTTGCTTTCCTTGTGTGGACCGTTTCTGTAATAAGACTAAGACAATGTATCAAAGTACAGGCAGCCATAGTTACTATAAAAATTCTCTTTGCTGATCCCAGTGAGCTTCCACCCATGTGACTTTCCTTCTATCTCTTCCGGGCCCCAAAGAAAGTTGAATTTCTCTTCTATTTGACAGCTCTTCAAATATGTGACGAAAGTTACCTTGTACTCCCTGGGGCAAAAACTTCTGTTTCCTTTAATCTTTCCTTATGTGACATAGTTTCTCGTCTCATTAAATCCTGGTCTCTCTCCTTGTGCACAGTGCTAATTTTCGTTTGCCAAGCCTTAATCACAGATAGTGGGTAGTGACCAAGACCACCAGTGCAATAACTCCAATCTTGCTTTCTATCAGACTTGGAGGGATGCATTCTCAGCCAGCATTCTTTCTATGGGCAGCCACAACTCTCTGTGGACTCAGACTGAGTTGTAACTTAGGGTCCCTCTGCCCTACCCTGTCTGAGAACAGCCGGTTTCCCAAGATGGGACCCCCACACTTGCTCCCACTATGGAGATCATTATTCCCTACCAAACTTGACTGATGTTAGGTCGTGTTTCTTCCTCTCTTGGCTTTGCATCACCTGGAAAATGGATGCAAACCTCTGAGGTTTTTTTCATTCAGGACATGGGTACAAATCCCAAGTCTGGGCCTTGTTGGGAGCCTGACATCATTGGGTAACTGGCCTGACATGGAGCCTTTAGAATGTAAACCAGAGAAAAACACATTTATTTTTCCATGATATTTATTAAGCTCTACATTTTTCTATGCTCCCCTCC
>JAQHUG010000133.1:2365321-2381931 GCA_028555095.1 Dicrostonyx torquatus
CCCAGCACTTGGGAGGCAGAGGCAGGTGGATCTCTGTGAGTTCAAGACCAGCCTGGTCTACAAGAGCTAGTTCCAGGACAGGCTCCAAAGCCACAGAGAAACCCTGTCTCAAAAACAAAACAAAACAAAACAAATCAAAAAATCCAACCAACCAACCAACCAACAACAACAAAAGAACAATTTAATTGCATAGGAAAAGGATAATAGAAACACGAGTCTTATAACTCAAAAATAATTTGCTCTCTTCACAAGGGGTTGTGAGGATGCAGAGAGGAAAAGAAGGGAAAATGTTTAGCACCGAGCCTGGCGACAACACAGTGGAGAGATGCTGTGGGATGCAGACACCTACCTAGCTGTGAGTTCAGTGAATTAGGTCAGAGTCCAGCCCACATCCATCTTGTATGTAAAAACTTTTTTAATGCTGTGTTCTATTCATACAGAGTGGCCCCCTCACAAAACGGGACAGAGACAAAGTAAATCGGCTTTGAAACTCTGGGAAGGTGGAAGTTCCAGGAACTTGCCTGGGTAGAATTCATTCTATAGTCCCAGGGGCTGGTCCACTTCACATAACTGAGTCGATTGGTTTAATGCCATTTGTTCGTGGATCCAGCCCCTATTTGCAGAGCATTTTCTGGGTGTCAGCCCCATCCCTACCCTACCACTCCACCCAGCCCCTCCAGCAGTTGCTAAAGGGGAACAGGCATGTGCCAAAAAGTAAACAGTGACTTTGTTATCAGGGAGTTCAACATTTAGAAGGTCCATCAGTTATTTGTTTGGGTCTCCTTAGAAAGCGCTTGGGAGGTAAAAATAAGACAACTTCTCCATATTTGGATCGTCAAAGTCGCATGTTATGTTTATCATTTTTTTTTTCTTCTTAAAAATCTCTGCGACTTTCTGTCCTGCTTCTTTGATGCTTTTGCAAAGCAGATATCTTGGCTGCTGGGACCCTGTCTGTAACAAATGACAGAATCTCGCTCAGGTTTCACCCTATGGCCCAGGGCTCGCTTAGAACTCGAGACCATGCCCCTGCCTCAGCTTTCCGAGGGCTGGGATTACAGATGTGCGCCACCACCCCCGGGAGACTTCTCTTTCGAACGAGAATGACAGCTTCACCGGACGCTTGGAGGTCAAGACAAACAAAAAGAACTCGAGACCACGTGCAGTCGTCCTACGGAAAAGACTTTCAGAAACGCTGGATATTAGTGCCCTGGTTCCGACTTGGGCAAGCCAGGGGTTTCAGAAAGGTTCTCGCGCTGTGTTCTTAAAATGTGGTTTCCTAGATGGAGCTGTAGCGCGGTGGGCGAGGAGATGCTGCGTTTATTCAGCGTTCTGTGAGCAAGGAAAGGGACAGAGGAAAAGAGGGAGCTGGAAGGCTTATTCTAGCCCGGAACGCCACCAAGGGACAGGGTGACCACAGCGAGCGCTGGGAGTCCGAGTCGCAGCGGCCGTAGCGAGGCGGAGACCTGAGGGGAAAATCCGAGGGCTGGGGCTAGAAACCCAGAGAGTGCACCGATAGGTCCTCTCCTCGGGGCGTGTGCTCTTGTGCGCTAAATGATTGGTGAAGAGAAAGTAGCAGGTAAACCAGCCCTGCCGTCTTGCCATTGGTCAGTGGCTTCTATATCGGCCAACTATTGGCTATCGCGACGCGGAGCCGAAAGCAGATTGGTCTGGATTGTCCGCCAAGTCCGCTCAGTTCGCGAGCTCCGATTGGCTGGCGGGAAGAGGCAGGTATCCGGGCTCCGCGGCTCCCCCATTGGTGGGCGGGGAAGGGGGGTTGGGCACAGCGATTGGTGGGCGGGGGGCCGGGCCTGGGCCGGCGGGGAGCGGATTGGTCGGAAAGTAGGTTAGTGGTGCGACATTTAGGGAAAGCAGAAAGTAGGTCAGGGACGGAGGTGCCTGTTTACCCGCGCCGGACTTGCCGCCGCCGCCACCGCGGGATCCGAGTGCGGGTGCGGTGCGCGGGCGCTCACGGAGAGCCACGGTGAGTGTCGGTACGGCTGCGGGCAGCGGCCGTCCCGGGGCGTCCCGTCGGGGGTCGCGAGCTCCCGGGCCAGCGCGCCGCCCCCGCCCCCGCCCGCGGCGCAGCCCAGCCGCCTGGAGCCCTGCCCGACGTGCCCGCTGCCGGCCTTAAAGGGCCCGTGCGACTCCCAGCCCCCACCCGGCCGCGGGAGGCTGCGCCCCTTAAAGGCGCCGCGCCCGCGCACCCCCATCTTCCATGCCTGGGCTGCGCGGCGGGCGAGGGAGGGCTGGGGGGGGCTCTGGGGACGCAGTCGGTGGGCGCGCCCACCTTCCCCGTGCGGACATTTCCACCTGGCCCGGGAGGGGGCGGCCGGCAGCCTCTTAAAGAGACAGCAATGCCCGGCGGTGGCGATGACCCGAGCCCGGAACGAGCTCCGGGATGCATCCCCGGGAGCTTCTAGGTCCCTAAAGGGATGGCTAGGACACGGGCAGAACGATGCTATGCAGTGCCTGCCCGATCAATCCCTCGGCACTTCCCTCTCCGGAGCCGGTGGGGGCAGGGAGGGCGTCTCCGTCGAGTCTGGACGTTCGTGCCCGCCAGTCCCTTCTGTCGGTCGTGGGGCTAGCGCGGACCCCGATAATCCTCTGGCGGGCACGGACCAGGCCCACTCTAGTGTGCGGACAGCCGTCGGTCCTGCGCCGTCCGGTATCCGGGCGGCCGTGGGGGATGGATGGGTCGTTGAGTCTGCGAACAGGTGCCCCATGGCGTGGGACAGTGCCTTGCGCCCGAGTGGGCGTCTGGGAAACCCGCGGAGAACGCAGCGAGGCTGCCCTCAAATGCGGGTTTGATAGATAATCGGGAAAGAGGAAGGTTTCCACTGGAGATTGCCCGGCGTCGACAGCTTGGGGAGCTCGGGTTTGCTGGGAGAAGTGGAAAGTGAATTTTACGAGACTTGGGGCCACATGGCAGCTAACCCCAGGGGTCGCGGAGCGGGTCGCGATCGAGGCCAGGGTAAGGAAGGGCTGCGTTGGACACGGGTATCTGTTGTCAAGTTTGTCTGACCGAGCTGACATAATCACCCCACACCTGTTCCTTGAGCATCTTAAGATCTCCAGTCCTTTTGCCCTCACCTAGTCTAGTTTTGGCCCTTTGGCCCTTGTTGTCGGGGCTCCTCTCCTGTCTTATTACTTTTCAGTAAGAAAATATTAGTTAAGTTTTCTCATCCAGCTTCCAAAAATCAGATTCTGTATTCACGAACAACTACTTTTTGACAGTACCGGTACTGCCAAGATCTTCATGTTTTGTTTTTTTGTGTGTCTTTTTTTTGGGGGGGGTCCAGGAAAACATCATTAAATGCTTTTTTTTTGCACAACTTTTTTTTTGCTTATCATTTGTCCTTCTGTCATTGGTTGCCGTGCCCCCTTGCAGTCTATTTTTACTTAGCAACTATTATTTTTATTCTTAAGTTCCCATTGATACCAGGATCTGTCAATTTGGGTTGGTGGATTTTCTAATTAATGTACCAGTTGAATCATGAGCTTAAAATAATCGTTGCTGCTCTTGAGCAGTTTTGAATAATCTCAGACTCCCTGTGCTTGCATGAAAGGGGGAAAATCACTGCTGTTAAATTTGATTTCCATACCAGAGAAGTTCCAAAAATATATTTTTTAAATACAAAACGTAATCTTTTGGATTCTGCTTTGTTCCTGGGTTCACTTTATTGCTAAATCTTTAAAATGGTTTGTTGGACATATTTAGAAGGATTCGAAATTTCCTAGGCAGATTTGAAGTTGGGTGTATCAGCGGAAGCTGGATCTGTAGCGGCATTTTGGTTCTATCTTACACGTCACTGGTGAATAATGATAATGTTAAAACAGCAGTTAAATTTGTACTTTGTTCCAATCTCTGCTGTTTAAAATGGGAGAGGCTCCGATAAGGCGTGGAAGAGCAGAAACCTGGGTTAGAAGGCAGCTAGATTGTAGCCCAGGCTGGGACTCTGATGGCCCTACCTCTTGGAGCAAGTTACTGAGCCTTCCTGGATTCTGTTTGCCTCAGATAGAAAGTCTCAGACAGTTGAACTAAGGGATGTCAAAGGTTTCTACCACTCTTAGGTTCTACATGCCACTAAATATTTAACAGATTTGAATTAGGGTAGGTATTTACCTCTTGGAGCTGTCAGAACCTTTGAGCAAAAGACCTGTTTCCTGGGAAAGTTAAGCAGATCAACAGATGGTGTTTAGAAGGATCCATTTCAAATGATTTATAATTGATGACGGATCACCCGTATCTCTGCAGTTTGCAGAAGAGGTTTACATGCCATGGGGCAGGAAAAGGAAGTGGCCATATTTTTGGATTTATCCCTTCCCATCACCAGCCTCGCTGGGATTGATACACCCAAAAATGGATAAGTGCACAGAGAGACAGGGCCACATTTAACAGTACTGCATATAAGTATGAAAAAAGGAAAGGTTTTATCTGCTTTTGGTGGGCAGCCTGTCTTCTATCCATAGCTTTTATCTCCGCTGTCAGCACTACGGTAGGGGATGTGAAGATTAAAGAGCCCCTGCCACGCCCAGCCCTGTAGTTTCAGGCAGTGACTGCAGTGTTATGCTAACTGAAGTAGGTATTTGCAGGGGAAATTAGAAAAGACAAAACCTTTTCTAGACTTTGAGGTTGAAGGAAGAGCTCAGGGACACAAGCTTGCCCTCCTCTGCTGGTCTTGCCCGTTGTCACTTTATCACAAGGCTCAGACTGACTCTAAATAGCCTTTTAAATGAACGTTTCTCCTCCCTTCCATCCACCTGCTCTGACTTAAGCTCCTCAGCAACGTTTTCCTTTTCAGAACACCCTATCTGCTCTCCTACTGTCCTCTCCCCGCTGCTTCTCAGGGGGTAGAAAACATTCCTCTTCCTACTGAGCTCTCTTGCTCAGGAGCCCCTGGGTTCTGGTGTCAGAGGGAGATTGTGTGACTTTGGACAAGTGTTTGACTTCTCTGACCTCGGTGCTACCCGGCTGGCGTAGTGACGATGCCTGCCTCTTGGAGTCTGTATGAGGGTGGCAGGACCTGATGCGTGTCAAATGCCTAGCACAGAGGAAGCCTTTCCTCAGTGCCAGCTGCCCTTCCCTCCCACCTCTGCCAGGTTCCTGTCACCAGTACTGTTTGCCTTCGGGCTCCCCACCGGTGTCAGAAGAACCTTGGTCCTGATTTAGGGATAGGAAGAAACAGACCTATTGTGAGCCTCTTGGACTCTGGGCAGTTTCCATGTGTCCATACTAGGCGTCCCTGAGTCTGGATGTCTCCTTGCAAGGCGATAGACTCCCCTAGATCTGGACATTCTCCTGCTCTGGTGTTTCTCCCTTTTCTTCCTCATATTCTATGTGATTTCTAAACCTTTAATTGCCTTCCAGGTCGCATTGGTCCTCTTGCAGCTTGATCTCACGTATCTTTCTTCTCTGGAAGTCTTTCCCTCCTTCTACCTTTAGATCACATTGCTTTCTTGATTCTCTTTCTGCTTCTGCTGAAGGTCAGCATCTATCCTCTGCTGCTCACATTGCTCCTGCCTCACCTGGAGTCCCCTCTCTAGTAGTGTCCTGCTTCCTCTCGCATTAGCTATGGCAGGTCCTATAGCTAGCTCTAGGGGCCCCTCCCTGTAGGGGCTCTGGGGGTTACAGGCTTGCAGACTGTCTTCAAGCCTAGCATCATTCCCCTGCATCAGCATACCACCTAGGAGCCTAGGGCCCTCATACCCTTCTCCCCCAGCTGTTCGACCAGGCAGTTTTGTTAGGTGGGTTAGAGTCCCAACTGTTTCCTATCCCAGCTTCTGCTTTCAACCTTCATAACTGATGGCCAACTTGCTTTTTCTCTCTATCTCGACATCTTCCCTATAGGACCTACCCCTAGCTCCCAGAGCTTGTGTGGACTGAATGAGCTAAGATACGGGACATGTGTGTCAAGGTCTTCACCACAGTTTGAAGTGGCTCAGTGGTGTCACTCCCCTTGCTCTGCCAGGTTCCTCACTCGGTTATGGGGAACTCTCCACATCCAGCCCACTTGCTGGCCCATACTCATGCACACAGGACTGTGAGCCAAGCTGCGGGGTGGTCCATCCCAAGTACCAGCCCTAGGCCTGGTCCTTCCAGCCTCCCAGTCTTCACATAGCCACTCTCTTCTGCTCCAGCTCGGGTACTTGGACCTTTAGGAGCCGTCTTTTTCTTGACTTTCCCCATACTTGGCAGCAATGTCCCCAGCCCTTGACCCTTTTCTATGACGATACGTTCTACTGTGTTCTGTATCATGTTGGACTGTCCCTGGGACTCTGGCCTATTTGCCCAGACTGAGTATTTTGAGGAGAGTTCTTTTGGTTCCTCCCAAATAATAGACACAAGAGTCCTCCAGGATGTATTTGTCTGGTGTCCATCCCAGCTGGGGAGTGGGGGAGGAGGGATGGACACTGTAGAGAAGTCCTGGGAACGAGTGTTTGAGTCAGGGATAGGGAGATGGCATGTCCTTAGTCCTGGATTCAGGGGGATGCTGAGCGCCTGAATGGCGGGATGCCGAGTGCGGCAGATAATTTTTACTTGAGTGCGTGCTGTCCTTTTTAAATTCTGTAAACTCCTGTTTGTTCCACCTGGGTAAAGAAGGTTCTGTCTGGTTTAATATTCTGGTTAATATTGTTTTGGTCATATACCGAGTAAACGTTTGTATATATTTATCTCTTTCACTACTGCTTCAACTGTGGGACCTGGACAAATTCGTGAGCTTGTTTGTGTCCGATCTGCTCCAACTGAGAGAGAGGGATAAATAATTATGGCAGTAGTGGCTAGCATTAATTGGGCATTTTCTGTGCGCTGGAAGTATGTTCTTACTTTAGGCTTATTAATTCCTCGTAGTCTCCATCATTCTCTCGTGAGGTCACACTGCTGTCCTTATTTGCGGCTCTGTAAACTGCTCAAGATTACCAAATTGCTCAGGATGGGCCAGGATTTGTCTATCTGGTAGACTCCAGAGCATGCTGGGAGGGACAGGGTGTTAGATCCCATGTCCCAGACATCAAGCTAGGAGCCCTGTAGGCTTGCAGTGATTGGGAACCAGTCCCAGTTGACAAGCATGGCATGTCCTGTCCTTCTAGCACTGCTGGCATCCTTGCCATGGCACAAGAGGGCCGTACATTTGGATATTACCGTAGTAGCAGTTACAAGGGCTTGTGATTATCCTCCTACACCCTGTATTGTCAATTTGTTATCGCTTGCTTTCTCCTGCCTTTCTGAGGCTCTCATGCAAGCCCCTGATGCTCAGCCTCTTCCTCTTCAGGATCCCTGTTTGACATGAGCTTCCTGAAGAGACTCACTGACACTGGTCCTGTCAGAGACATCTAGGAGCTCTCTCCAAGGAGGAGACTTCAAAAGTCTCTCAGCTTTGTCCTCCTTATCCCAAAGACACGCCCCCCCAAGCCACTGCTGTACCCCAGCCTTGGTGGCGATATATATGTTTTTAATGCCAGTTGTTTCCTCTGAATACATTTAGATAGCGAAGGGAACAATGTTTTATGTGAAGAACCTGTTACATAAAAAATGGGTTATATAATGTTCAGCTATATACCCTCAAAGGTAGTAGTCACTGACTCTGGAGCAGACTCAGCCTCAGATTGACAAGTGTGGAAAGGGATGCTCTGCCCTGAGTGCCTCCTTTTGAACTCTGCTCTCCTCGCTGGGGATCTGGAGCAGGCTGGGTGGGAATGGGCCCTGGCCTGGGTGCTGCTGTGAGATAGATGGGCTGGAGATGCCGTGACATCCTGGCGACGTCTGTCTCCCTCGTGCCAAGCTGCTTACCCCTTCTCACTTAGACCAATACTACCTGTTTTTGCTTTTTGGCTTCGCTTTCTACTCCTTTGTCTTTTCTCCATTCAGTACGACCAGGCAGGGCCTTCTAGGAACAGATGCCCTGTGTCCAGCCTCCTGGGCCTCTCAAGGCTGCCTCTGTGCCTCCAGGCCATCCCTGCCCTGACTCCAAACTCCATTATTAACCCGGTGCCTGAGCTTCCCTGCTGCCTGTCAAACCGTGTCATGGTCTCTCCTGTTGAATGTCCTAGCTCACAATCTCTTGACCAGAGAGGTCTTCCTCCTGCCCTCCCTTCCTCTGCCTACCTTGAATCTCTCACCCAGCTCTCTCCTTTTGCTTGTCAGTCATTTATTCCAAAGCAAGACTGTTTCACAGTTGGCCAGCAGCCATTTCCTGCCTAATCAAAATGGTCAGTTCCTTCCCTTTTCAATAGTTTGATGCTAAACTGTCTCCCCCTCACTTCCTGCTCACTCTTCCACTCCTCCATTCTTTCAGTGGGGTTCCTGCAGGCTTCCAGGTGAGGAGCTGATTTGAGCACAGAAGTGACCCAAACTAAGAGGCATGCAGAGGAACCAAAGGGACTGAAACACTAAGGATCATGCATACTGTCAGGGAAGATGCTTTAGCAGGGTCCTCAGGGAAGACCTCACTGAGATGATGCCTTGAGCTGAGCTTCTGAAAGATACAGGAACATTTTCCATGGAAGAGAGCCGGTCTGGCAGGTACCACGGTACTTAGGCTGGGGGCAGCTTAATTGCCGAGGGAAGTAAGAGCTGCTGTAAGGATCTGAGTTTCTGTGGCCAAATGCTTTCTCTCTCCTTTCTCTTTTCAGGAGCCTTGAGCCCAGAGTCAAAGGCCTGCACATAGGAATTAAAGCGTTTGCTCCTATCATGTAGCTAGTGGTTCGCTGTTCCCTGCTTAGAAGGCTTTCCGTGCAATGCAGGGCACTGTTTACTTGCTGTGTCACATGCAAACAAGTTAAGGGTTCGAAGGGTTCCCTTCCAGATGTACTGCCGACAGGTGCCACCGCCTCTTACTGTTTTAATTATATTTAATGCAGACTTCTGTATATTGTTTGATATGCATGCTCATCTTCAATGTTTTAAAAGTTTATTTGTAACATAGTTGATGGAAGCTTAGTATAAGTTTGTCTATATTTTAAAAAAAAAAAAGACAACCAAACTAAATAATGGTTTGGTTCCCCATCAAGCTCAGGAAAGCCACTTAGGGACAGCTGTAGCCAAAACCGTATGGCTTCGTCCTGAAGCAGTTTTAGCGTTAATTAAGCTGCAGCTTGCGAGGCCCTCGTCTGTCGTGCGTTACGGTTACTTACTGCTGGCTTTAGCTGTTCATCTTAGTCACCTCTGCTGTTTTCCAGCCTGTCAGAAGGCTTCATGAAGGAATGTTTTCCCTAACCTTTCTGTCCTTGAGAGTTGGTCTGTTGTTTTATAAAGGAGACAACAGAACTCAGAGTGGAGGCATCGCGAGTCAATGTGGCGACGTGCCAAGACCCTTCGGGGGGAATATTCTTTTTGGAACTTTGACTTCTCGGGGTCTTCTCAGTTACAGAATCCTGGGTTTTCAAAGAGTATTAGGAAAATGAAACATGACTTTCATCGTGTAAACCTGCTTTGAAATGGCCCCCCCTCAAATTCTTCTAGAAGTACATGGCAGGGGACGAGGGGAGCTTAGAAGCTCCCTTGGCTGGTGCTCAGTGGTTTTGCTTCTACAACCCCCCCCACCCCGCCCCTTATCTGTCTTTCTAAATAAGTTGAAAGGAATTTTTTCCTAGAACTTTTGGTCCGTATAGGAGTTTTGTGTCTTTGGTCATCTAATCTCCCATATCATTATGTAAATCACCTTTTCTTTGGACTCTTAGGTATAAACATGGTGACTGGTTTGTTTGCTTGTGAAACACACTTGTGAGAACCCTCAGGGATGGGGATGAGCTTGCAGCCGAGAACAGAGCTAAAAGAGTGTGGGATCCAAAACAGTTTTAAATGTTAAATGCAAATCTATTTTCAGTATCCTGCTGGAGGGAAGGAGCCCAAGGCTGGAGATGATGGAAGCGACTTCTGCTTCAAAGGAGAAAGGGGTTTTACCATGGGGGGGGGAACATCCTTTCACCAAGCGCCGCCCCCCCCCTCCCCCCCCTGAGTCCTGTTTTTGGCATCCTGGGTCACTCTGCCATTTGAGACATTTGATATTTAAGTGACGTTCGTGGCTGAGCTCAGCTGGCAGTGTTGAAAAGTGACTGAGGTGAGCGAGCTGTACTGTCTGTCCTCAGTGCGTTCTGGAGCGGAGGATTGCTGCACTGGAGTGACAGGGCACTGTCAGCGCTACCCAGGTCTGGTCAGCTATGAGCCGCGTGGTCATTGTCACCCCCTCTCTGAAGGCACAGAAGGAATCTGTGCAAGGAGACACTGTGCTGGGATCTTCACTGTGGAGCTGCGGGTTGCATGGAGCCTCATCTTCTTCCTTGGGTGCCAGAATGTGAGCAGGAATGTCACCTGCTTACTCCCCGCCATGTCCCAGGACCAGCCACTGAGTTGGTGTCTGTACAGATCAATTGCTCGATAAATACCTATTTATTTATTTATTTATTTATTTATTCAACAGGTGAATTGGGCTTTGTGAAAATCCCAGATGCCCCTGCCTTGCCTTGTAGGACATATGCAAGGGCTTGCTCTTGTATGTACTTAGAAGAAGTCTAGGTAGCCATTCCTTTGGGTATATGTGTTTTTTGTATTCTCCATGTTGGCTGGAGATGAGTGCCTTTTTCTGATGAAGGAGTTAACTGTTCATCTGACATTCACCTTATGATATCTTTCCTTGACTCCAGAGCATAGTTTAGCAGTGGCTGAGCCTCATCAACAGAAATGACACTTGCTGTACATTTATTCGGATATAACAACATGTTCATTATGTAGTCAGTGGATGTCTGAAGGGCTGTGTGCCAAGCATTAGACTAGACCCAGGGGCAGATCTGATTTGCTTTGTGACCCAGGAGCCTGCAGTTTTATTTCCTGAAAGAACATCCCACGGGCTGGGGAGATGGCTCATTTGTAAAATACAGGATGAGCACCTGTGAGGACCTGAGTTCAGCCAGCACAGACGAGGGTAGGGCTTGGCCTTCCGAGGTGGCTATGAATGTATGCAGATAATTCAAAGGACAGAGGTGGGAAGGATGAGAGGGCATGCAGAGATGAGCTAACCTAGAAGGAGGGTTCTAAAGTGGGAATTGAACTTTGGAAGAGTATTCGAGGCCTGCCTGTGTTTAACCCACTTATATGACAGGTAAACAGGGAAGTCAGTGGCAAGTCAAGGAAGGCTTACCTAGTGACCATTTAGACCCAGCTATCAACTCCATACAGCCTAGAGTCATTTGAAAGGAGAGTTCTATTGCTGGATTGCCCAGATCACATGGCTAAGGCTCTGTCTATGAGGGATTGTCTGTTTTGATGATTGATTTCAGGCATGGTCCCTAGGCATGAGGAAGCTTAAGAGTGATCCTGCAAGCAAGTGTGTTCCTCCATGGATTCTGCCTGCAGGCTCCTGCCCTGACTTCTTTCAATGATAGATCATGAACTGGAAGTATAAGAGAAAATAAAACCCCTCTTTCCCGAGTTGCTTTTGGCCAGAGGGGTTTACCACAGCATCAGAACGAAACCAGAACACCAGCTGTGGTGGTTAATATTGACTTTCAGCTGGGGGGGGATCTAGGATGTCCTAGGGACAAGCACACTGGTGAGGCTTATCTAGGTTAGCCTCTGGTTATGTTGACTAGCTTAGTTGAGGGAGGCCCACTCACAGAGCGTGCTACCATTCTGTGGGCTGGAGTTCCAGACTGAATGAGGAGGAGAAAGGGAGCCAAGTGTAAGTATTCATCTCCCTCTGCTCCTAAATGTGGATGCCATGGAGCCAGCTGCCTCTCAAGCTCCCTGTCATGATGGAATCACGAGCCAAAATAACCTCTTTCTCCTTTAAATTGATTTTGTTGGCGTATTTTAAAAAAAATCAAATGATCATCACCATTATTATCATTACTACATATGTGTTTGGGTGCACATGCCATGAGCATGCATGTAGAAGGGACAACTTTGTGGAGTCAAATCTCCCTACATCCAGCTTGAAGCAGGCCCAGGATTGACCTTAGGTTATTAGGTTTTTGTCATTAGATAGCAGGTGATTTTTTTTCCCATGGAGCCTTCTCACTGGCTCCTTGTGAGTTTTTACTGTTTGTTTATTATTTTATTTTAGCACAGCAACAGGAAAAGTAAAGAGACACCCATCAGAGTAGTAGAGACTGGCAGGCAGTGAAAAACCCATGAAACTATTGTGTTATGACATGCTAATACTCCTTAATTACTCACACATGAGCCTTGTGTGAATGTTGCAGTTACATTGGAGCATAGGAGGGCTAAATGCAGCCAAGGTCTGAATGGAGGGAACTGGAAGTCCCCGTTAATTGACAGTTGTGGTAGTTGGCATGACTATTATCAGTTCATCTTTAGAGTTCTGCAGCATGCCAGCATCTGCCAGCGTAAGTGGCTTTTAAGTGTGTGATCTACACTGCAGTGTGACCAGATACCTCAGTCATGAGTCCTTCAGAGGCAAAGCATCATGTTGGAAGACAAATGTTTAAAAACAAATACGTTTTGTCTGTAGGGAGCACTGGAGTAGGACTGGAATAGCCTGCATTCTAGGCTGCTTCCACACTTAGCCACCATCCCTTAAGCAGATCACGGATGTCTCAGACTGAGCCTGATCGGCTGTTGAGCTGGTGAAATAATTCTTATCCAGCGCTTCACAGCATGGGTGGGTCTGATGCTTGAGAGAGATACTGGAAGAATGAAGGCTTTGAAGTCATAACCAGTGAGATTGTGCTGGCCTTCACAGGTGTCGCAGCAAAGCTGAGCCACCTCCGGGGCTAGAGGCTGTGGCGCTGTCCACTACATGGGTGCTGACTCAGGCTACTCTGTTGACTAGGAACAATTTTGATTTTGTTTTGAGAACAGGGTCTCATGTGCCCAGGATGGCTTCGAATTCTCTGCCCAGCTGAGGATGACCTTGAACTCCTGATTTTCCTGATTCCAGCTCCCAAATGCTGAGATTGCAGGCACGAGCCACCACCCTCTTTGTGCAGTGCATGCTGAGCAAGCATTCTGCCAGCTGACCTGTATCTCCAGTCCTGGGGCCATGCTTTAAAGAGAGTTACTCTTTTGTACCCAGAGATGAAGAGCCATTTACCCAGACATGGATGAAAAACTTAGATATAGATAGTCACTTGAATGTTTTCTTCTCTGGGAATGTCTCTCGGCATAGTGATGGGCAGCTCCAAACCAGAAAAACAGCTGACTGTCCAGGCATTCTTAGATGGTTTTTCTGTCCTCGGGCATTAGGCAGAGATCCAGAAGAACCTCCATTAGCCTAGGATTAATAAATGAGCCAGCACACTGTCCAGGTAATAGCCAGTTGTAAAGCCTGTAGCTGCCATGGTGTAGCAGAGCCTTTCTTGGCGATCTGCCAACTCTGAACTTCATCAGCATAATTTATGTATTCATATGTATTAATAGTGGTACCTAGCCCTTGGCTGTTGACATATGCTAAGCATTGTGCTGAGTGCTGACTAGGACTTTCACCTCACTCTTTATGACAGTTCTGTGGGGTGGGTGGCATAGTTCTCCTCTTGTTAGGGAGTCTGAAACTCAAGGGGTACCTCCGATGATGTGTGCTGTGTGGAAAAACTAGAATTTAAACCCCAGTCTTAACTTGAGAGCCTTCTTTCTTTCTTTCTTTCTTTCTTTCTTTCTTTCTTTCTTTCTTTCTTCCTTCCTTCCTTTCTTCCTTCCTTCCTTTCTTTTTTTAAAACAGCTGCCATCTTTTTTATTTCTTGAACTGTAGAATGCTTCCCATCTCAGTCTGGGGGCTTCTCACACCACAGTGGGGATTGGGAACCCCCCTTATTTTTGCTTGATAGATATATCACCACGCAGTGGCCCCAGCTCACTGCGGCTCTCTTTTCTTCACCACCCATGGCTGATGTCCTGCCGGCTGCTGGGTGGCTGGTGAGCAAATGGATGTCAGTGACGAATGCAGCAGAGAGACTGGCTCCTGCCAGCTATGCCAGCTAGTCCATAAGGAGCAACTGGACAAGAGATGTCTCTGGGTCTCTCAGAGTGGCTGGGCAGCGTCTAGTCCACTAGGGGTTCAGCAAATGGATGTCAGTGATGAATGCGGCAGAGAGACTGACTCTTGCCAGCTATGCCAGCCAGTCCATAAGGAGCAACTGGACAAGAGATGTCTCTGGGTCTCTCAGAGTGGCTGGGCAGCGTCTAGTCCAACAATGCCATCTAACATTCCCGACCGATTTGCTAAGGAGTTTTTAATAGGCAATGGCTTGTTTGGTCTCTGCGATGACCCGGGGAGGGAGACAGGTGTTAGGGAGTCTGCATGTGTAGACTGGGGGATTATTCTGGAGAGTGTGAGTCACTGTCCAGGGCCCACAGCTGGGCAGTGGCAGACCCAGGTTTCCAAGTTGCATTTCTGACTAGCTTCCATTCTACCCGGGCTTACCCAGGTTTCCCCTTGTTTGTTAAAACTGTCCTTAAATGTTCTGTATACTGTATTTAGAAGCTTGCAGGACCTACAAGAAGGATTGACTTGATGTGCTGTGTGCTATACTGTTGCAGAATCGGTAAATAAAAGATCACCTGACTGCTTCTTGTCTTGGGTTCAGCTGATGTGTACCTCCCCAAGGTGACACACAGTATGCACGTGTCCTTTGCAGTAGATTCCTGGGCCAGAAGCCTCCTATCTTAAAGATCCCAAGGCGTTGACAAAAAGAAAATAAAAAAAAAAAGATCCTCCATGACAAAACATGAAGTTTATATAATTTTTAAAAAGAAGTTGACCACGGAGTTCTTGATCAGGAACACAAAGTTCTATGGTAAGTTTCCATGGAGACGTTCGCCTTGGCCCTCAGTTCAGCTTGTAGTGCCTTTGCTAGAAATGGAAAAACTGATTTCCTTTTTAGGGTTCCCTCAGTTTTCCTCTGATCGGAGCAGGACTCGCCTTTGAAGTCCTAGTGATCCTTTATTCAAAAGTTTTCCATGAGATAACACAGAATGAACGCTTTCATACACAGGTTTGGACACCCTCTGAAGTATTTAATGGCTGTCAAGGGACATTACTGGGGATGTGTAGGATGGTGTCATTCAAGCGACTTGGGCTTGTTCCTCTGTTATGGAGACCCACAGTCCCCACACTCCCACAATAGCTGAGCCCAGATGGAGGGCGGCTTCTTACATGCCAGTTCAGAGTGAAGAGTGCCAGGGCCTGGTGTCAACAAGTGACTTCCACTTGGTGGCTGAAGGTACAAACATCATCTTACCTTCTCCTGTGGAAAGAACCAAGGTTGGAGGGGTCCTAACGGTGGAGAGGAGCTGGAACATTAGGGAAGATGGTAGCCAGCCATTGCGGTGGTAATAATGGGTGGTTGGTAGAGTCTGGTGTGGAAGAATGCAGGGATGGTGCCAGGATCAGGGACCAAGCTAGGCAGCCGCTGAAACCAGGGCAAGTGCAGCCATCTAGAGTTCAGGGTAGTTTACTGCTCACTAACTCAGCAGCCAGTTTGTACCCAGGCATCAGAAGGGGTTCTTAATAATCCAAAAAGACTAAATTGTCAGCAAGAGGAAGTAAGTTTACCAATGCAACTGACTTGGTAGAAAGGTCCCTTGCTGAGGAGTCAGAGACCTGTGTTTGGGATGGGTCTTTCACCTATGGCCTGAGTAGAACATTCCAGTAAATGTTTTATCATCCATAAGAGGACTGTGATGGAGTAGTGTGAGGCTAATGGATGGGGACCATTCTGCACCTGCAGCTCCATAGGAACGGGTGGAGCACCTGTCTGTTCACTGCTGTATCTCAGTACTCCACCCAGTGCTTGGCAACGGGCCCATTGCTGAATGGAGCAGGGCTATTGCAAGAGGTGGAAAGGGCGTGTGCAAAGGAGCTCTCCTCCTGCAGTCTTCCCTTCATGAAGAAGGATTCCGAGACTCTTTGCTGGCCAAGCACTCAAACCCATGTGTAAAACCCTGTAGCTATGGGGTATCAGAACAGACGTTAGAGTAGCTCTCAACTGGGTGGCTCAAGACTCCCCTGCCTGTTCCACTGTGTGGGTGATGGGAGATGACGTAATTGAAGGTAGAGTCCACAAATGGGAACCAGCTTTTAAAATGACCTGGCCAAGCTGCTGCTTCCTAAGTCCACCCAAACTTGATTCCTGCTTCAGAATAATCAAATGTACTTATTAAATTCCTTTGATTTGAAAAATGTGGTTTATTCAGAACTTTTGCTTTGAAGAGATGATCTAGACAAGAAATTATAAAAATTTCATGTTCTTATGTGATGGGAACTCCCATCCTAGGAGTAGTGGTAATTAGATTTTTTTCTTTTGGTAAATAAATTGGGGCTTATCAGGTTAATTCATTTTGTTGCTTTTTTCTAACTTTATTCTGTTATTTGTTTTATTATTTATTTGTTCACCAAGGGTGAGCATCTTGCTGGGAAGTATGTGGAGTAATTGTGATAGGTCCTACTGCAAGTAAATGTGTTATTGAAATTTCTTCCCAGAATGTTCCCATCTCTTTCAAATTTTCATTAATAAAAGGAGGAAAGGGCACCGGAATATTAACAGTGCTTCTCACCTTGTGGGATTAAAGCTGACTTTTATGCCCATTCTTACTGTGTGGTTGTTTTTTTTTTTTTTTTTTTTTGGTTCAACCCTGCATGTATCACTTTCATAATCAT
>JAQHUG010000133.1:2383859-2402556 GCA_028555095.1 Dicrostonyx torquatus
AGTCTTTCTTTCTTTCTTGTTTTTTTCTTTTCTTTCTTTCTTTCTTTCTTTTTTTTTTTGTGGCTGGAGAGACAGCTGTGGGTGCTGGGAACTGAACTCTTATATTTTTGGTTGTGAGCCTACCTCTAACGGCTGAGCCATCTCTCCAGCTCAAGAAGCTAGCTTTTCTGAAGACCAGTAAGCCAGTCTTGATGTAAGAGTCCAGATTTATGCATGCAGCAGCTTTGTATGAGGCAGCCTTGTATCTTCTCTCCCGTTATTTTCAGCATCTAAGGAGGCTTAGGTAGGATATTAGTTGGTGTCTTCAGGGCACTGTTTTAAATGAACTTCCTCCTCTGAACTTCCTCATTATCCCCAATCCCTCTCCTGGTAGTTCAGATTAAGGCCTTCAAACAGACTGAGAAAATATTACCTTGATTGTCGTTTCTGAAATTCTGGCCACTAGTGCTCAGAGATCTTTGGACATCACTGTGAACAGACCTTTAGGTACCCAGGAAAGCTTGATGGCAGGGCAAGGTCAGTGATTACCCAGGGCATCCTCATGAAGTCTCCTAGATCGTCCTGTCAAATCTTGAGGCATGGCCTCACTCTTTGGATGATTTGATTTCCTTAGAAAGCTCTTGGACCCTTAGCTTTATGGAGAGACAACAGTCTTCTTCCCATAGGCTCAGTGATGGTTCCTTACTGGCTGAAGAGTAAAAAGCCTTTGAAGCTTATCTCATCATCTCATCCCTGTTAGATGTGGTGAGGAAGAATTGAAGCTATTCATCTCTCTTTCTGTCTCTTTAAAAATTTACTTTTAGCTGAATGGTGGTGGTGCACGCCTTTAATCCCAGCACTCGGAAGGCAGAGGCTGGCGGATCTCTGTGAGTTCGAGGCCAGCCTGGTCTACAAGAGCTAGTTCCAGGACAGGCTCTAAAATTACAGAGAAACCCTGTCTCAAAAATCCAAAAAAATATATTTTTAATTTATAGTCATTGGTGTTTGGCCTGCATGTGTGTCTGTCTATGTGAGGGTGTCCGAAGCCCTGGAACTGGAGTTACAGACAAGATGTGAGCTGCCATGAGGGTGCTGGCAATTGAACCCCGATCCTCTAGAAGAGCAGCCAGTGCTGTTAACCGCAGAGCCACCTTTCCAGTCCAGTTATTACTCTCTTAAAGAGTTGGAGGAATCAGTTAACTATCTAAGCTTTCTCACCCCCTCCCATCCACCTACTGTAACTTCTAACTAGAAGTCATTCATGCAGGGATGGTTTGACCCCCTGCTGGGCTGGAAGTCTCTGCTACTGACCACAGCTGATTTTCTTGGTGGGGAGGAAGCTTGTTGCCATTTGTATTTGGTTATCCTTATCTTCCAGTAAAAATACATCTGTACTCACTGTGTATATAAAAAAGATGCCCACAGAAGACCTAAGAGAGGATCAATCCATTGATAAATGGATTTTCTCCTCAAGATGTGCTAGGTTTTGTTTCAGCTTTGCTTTCATAGTTCCTCCTCATTCTCAGGATGATTTTGGGGTTTAGCTGTATTCAGCAGGAAGAGGGCATTGGCTCTGTGTCTTCAATTTGCAGGCTTGGCAAGGAAGCCTTTTGCTTCCTGCCTCCTGCCTGGGGCTCTGGGGTCCTGGGGCCCATCTTAGTCACTGTGAGGATGTTGCCAAGAGTTTTGGGGATACAGGTGTCGCTTAGCTTCTGGGTATCATTGCTCCCTTTGGAATGGGCTGTTTGCATACTTGACAGCACAGGAGTACTTTCAGACCTCCCTTTATGGGGTCAGTATGTGGTGTGCATGCATGCGTGCAGGTTCCTGTAGAGGCTAAAGTGGGGTCAGATCCCCTGGACCTGAAGTAATAGGGAGTTGCTAGCTGCTCTACATGGATGTTGGGAGCTGAACTTGGGTCCTCTGGAAGAACGGTACTGCTCTTGTATGTTGAGCTATCTTTGGGCATGCACTGTGGCCTAGGGAGCAATGCCACTTGTTCCCAGACAAAAGAATGAAGCTCTGGAACAGCCCAGCTACTTGCGCAAATCCACTGGGCAAGGCAGGGCAGAGCTGACCAAATTGGAAATCACACAGAAGAGCATTCTAGGGGGATGAGAAGTACTGTCCTTGAAACAGGAGCTTGACAGGGCCTTGTGCTCTTGGGGAAGGACAGGGTCATGTGAGCTTGTTTGGAGGTTCTAGCAGGGGAGCGCAGATACTTGTATACCCTTGACCGAAGACCGGTCCTCCTCTATTCGGGGAAAGTCGTCCTCTTCGACCGAGCGCGCAGCTTCGGGAGGGAAGCACATGGAGCGGTGAGGGAGGAAGGGGACACCCGCCTAGCCAGCCAGATCAGCCGAATCAACCCTGGCGATCAATGGGGTGACAGATGTTGCAGCCAGATCGCCCTCACATCCAGGACAGGGTCATGTGTAGGGGCATCTAGGACCAGGGGATAAATAGGCTGAGCAGCCAGTGATCTATGTCTTTCCCACTGTCACACCAGGACCCACCAGACTGACATTGCCTTTCCAGCCCCATGTGCTGAGATTTCCTCCCAACTTTCCTCTCATTTTCCTAGAGTTTGACTTCAGATATGGTCTTGTCTTGCTCCAGCTGGGGCAGCCTAGGTGACAGGCACTGTCCTGTCCCCTGCACTCTCAACATTGTATCTTATGCTTGTTAAAGATGGCTACATACTCTTTTACCTATCCAGAGAATGTTTTCCCTGAGCTGGGAGCTTGTAAAGGAGCAGGTTTTAGATTGCTTCTAATTTTTGTTCTTTCAGCTAATGCTGCATTAAGCCATCTTTGTGCATTACAGAATCATTTCATTAAGTTGGCGTTTATCTAGCTAATGGCAATGGCCCAAGATTTGACAGAGTCGGACTTTCTTTTTTCAAACAGAATGCTGTGAAAATGTATTTGAAAAATGCACTTCATGCTGGAGATGGTCTTTGTTGTATTTTTTATGAGTGAAGAAGCCAGGTAACTAATGTGAAAGGAGGAATAAGCAAAAAGTGGCCATAATTTATTTGTCTGTGTGGGGAGGTTGAATCAATAAATCCTCTTAAGAAGCAATCAGCCTGTGAAAACCGAGGATGTTTGTCTCCCTACACCTGATGCTTTCATTAAAATAATCATGAAATGAAGCATGGATTCCCTTAAGGGTGCTTTAAGAAATTCCCTAAGACAAGGAAATCAATCGGAAAAAAAAAATTGAGACAAGGTCTTTTTGGCCTTGTGATCCTCCTGCATCGGCATCCTTAGCACTGGGATTGAGGTGTGCACCACCATGCCCGGATGCAGAGAGCCTTTCAAGGGGAAGAGAAGATGGCCCCTGAGTGAACAGGTGGTAGAAGGCACTGCGCATGTGTGGCTTTTGTTGGCCATCAGGAAGTGATTATGGTGAAACCAGGTAGATACCATGACTTGGTCCCCAGTGCTGGGGGGAGCCTGAGGTCAAAACTGGATTTGGGGTGCTGGTTTTATTAAATTTTTTCAGTACTGTGGTTGGAACCCAGGGCCTCAAATATGCTTCGTCCACGGTGCCTTGCTCCTTTTTCTGCTATCCCGGTTTATGTGGACCCTGGCTGGAGGCTTTGTGAGTCATCTTCATCCAGCAAATGTTCACGGAGTGTATACACTGTATAAGTTTGCTGGGAATAAACACTGGGGAAAAGATCCCAGAATCCCTTGTTCCTGAGAAACTTGTGGCCTGGGAGTGGGAACCACGCAACAGGCTAAAGCTGCTGCTTATTCAAGAGTAAAAGGCAAGCCCACACACCTCTTAAGAAAGGGTGGGGATTGTGTCTCTTGAGCAGGGAGTCCGGGAAGGTTTGTGGAGCTGGCTGATTTTTGTCAGCACCTTGAAAGGTCGGGCTGAAGTGCAGGGCAAGCGTTTCCAGCAGATGTAAAAGGCCCAGGTCAGAGAACAAGCTCTAAGATCATGAGTTGGGTTGAGGTTCTGTTAAAATATTGGGCATGTGCCCCAGCGCTCACAACTAGCATTTTAGGGTAACCCTTTATGGGTACAGCTGGTTCTAGGCATGAGTCTAAAACCTATGTGAACTGGCTCATATAATCCACACAGGATATTACATGAGCCATGTGTGCCTCTCCGTTTTACAGATGAGTTAAGCTAAGACTTGTAGCAATGAGTTAATACCCAGGATCATACAGCTAGTAACCCCGCCCATACACTCTGAAGCTCTGTGTTGCTAACTAGGACACTGCCCTGTTCAAGTGCTCTGATTCGGGAAACAGTGGGCACGAGAGCTAGAAAGAGGCAAATGCGGTATGCTTAGAGGTTCAGGGATGCAAGAGAGAGGTAGGAGATGGTAAAGAGACGCTGTCAGCAAGGCCTAGGGCTGCAGAGTTCAGGGGGCTCAACGGTAGTCTGGACAGAAGGGACAGAAGGCCTCCGGGGAGGGGCAGCAAGGTCTGTTCCGACTGGTGTTGTGCGCTCTTGGAGCATAGCCACTGGACTTCACTGTCTCATCCTTTATCTGTAGAAAGCAGGGAGCAGGACAAAGGGGACAGATGAGAGCCAGCCCTGATCGCTTGGCAGACCCAGGAGCTTTTCTGCAGCCTGATTACTTTTGAAAAAAAGCTGTTTTCGTGCTGAGACCCAAGTGTGACTCCTCCCCCACCCTAAACGCTGTGGCAATCGTTGTTTTTCCTCGAAAATTGGGCCCATGTGGGTTCTGTGTGGTTCCATTTTTATAGCCTTATTACCTTGTCCCCACGATGTAAGAAGCTTCTCGCCCTCTAAGCTTTGCTGTGAAAATTGCTTCTTAAAAGGCACAGAGTGTCTCTCGTCGCTTGCATGGTGCTGTCTGTGGCAGTACTTTCCTGCATGCTCCACACACGCTTCTCTGCCACCACTTGTCTTGGGTCTCTGATGTTGGTAATTTACTGAGAACTCTGGGTAAATCTTGAATCTCACTAAATGTTGGCTGATTGCTCCCAGGAGAGTTTGTGCTTGTAAATAGCCAATCAGTTCCTTCCCTTCTTTTTATCTTCTCTCTCTCTCTCTCTCTCTCTCCCTCCCCCTCCCTCTCTTTCTCTCTTCTTTCCTCTGTCCCTTCCTTTCTTCTTTCCTTCCTTCCATCCATTCTTTCTTTTTCTTTTTCTTTTTGGTTTTCAAGACAGGGTTTCTCAGTGTAACAACCTGGCTGTCCTAGAACTCGCTCTGCAGACCAGGCTGGCCTCTAACTCACACACATATGCCTGCCTCTGCCTCCCGAGTGCTGGAATTAAAGGCACACATGGCAGGCTCCCAAGAAGTAGGTACACCTACCCTATGCTCTCAATTGCTAATTGGACTCCCTCTATTTCTACTGTTCCTTCCTTTCTTATGTCATCACCCTACTGACCTGTGAGGGGGGTCAAACTGGGCCTCTGGCCTGGAGCTGATAACAAGAGCAGTTAGCAATTGGGGAGCCTGAACTGTTCCAAGGAAGGGATTTTCTGTTCATGATCTTAGTTATTTGTGACCCCTCTGAGTAGGTACCCTGGCTTCCCTTCTTTTTACAGAGAAACCGAGTCATGAAAGAACAGGGAGGATGGGGGAGATGGCTCAGGTCCCGTGTAGAAAAGTGGGTCATGGTGGTACAATGCTCATCTTAGTGCTGTGGAGCTGGAAACAGGCAGCTTCTTGCAGAGGGTTGGCCAGCTTAGCACACTTGGCAAGTTGACCCTGTCTCAAAAAACAAGGTGCCTGAGAACCAGAGGAACAACATCAAAGGTGTTCTGGCTTCCACAAGCGTGTATTTACACACACACACACACACACACACACACACACACCACACACACACACACACACACACACACACACACACACCTAGACAGCCTTGCCTCAGACCCCATAGCTAGTAAACCATAGAACTGGCCTTCACCAGTCTTTCTACCCTGGAGCCACTGTGCTTGCCTCACTCACTTAATCAATGATTGAGTACAGTATGCTGGGAACTGTTCTGACCTAAGGAATACAGCGAAAGAAGAAAAGAGGAGGGGGACAAAAATTCCACTTCTAGGAGAGGTGTAAGTGGGAACTTACTGGGTCCATAACCAGGGAAAAGGGTGTAGGAGATCACCAAAGAAGCTGAACTCTGGAATGGGGGTTGGGTTGCTGTTGCCATCTGGCTCCTATCCCTTGTCCTTGTATTGGCACCAGTCTTGGCACCTCTGGGTAAGCTGAGGGCATAACCACTGGCAACCTCAGTTTACAACTTGTATACCCTTTCTCTGCATCTGGCAGTAAGTTCTAGAAGAAGGCTTGTTTTGTAGGGTGTGCCTATCTTTGGGGCCATTCACTGATGGGTCAGGGAGGGAAGTGTTCCTATCCTTGTCCAGGCAAGCAGCCTGTGTAAGAAGATCTGCACCCAGGGCAGATGAAACGAGTATATCGTGGCTTATTCAAGCAGGCTTTGAAGATTGTATGGTACAATAGTGCATGCATTCTTTGTTTAGATTTTATTAGAACCGGTCCAGATCCTGTAAGGAGTAATGATTAGGAATCTGTGTACAGAGTGGCTAGGAGGCCCCAAGGAGGGCGCTCCTGAGTGACTGCATTTGAATTTTACTTCCAGTTAGGGTGTCAGTAGGTAAAAGACTGGTTAGGGTGTAGAGACAGAAAGGTAAACAGGACTTGGTGAGTCTTCCAGTTGGAGGCTGGAAGAAGAAAGGGTTAAGAAAGGTTTTCACCCCTGGGCTAAGTATTCATGCTCTGGAGGGCGAGCATGAGTTTTGGAAATCAATAAGGCAATTTTTGGAAGTTGTTATGTAGTGGAAGATCCCATCTATCTCATGAAAGCTTGAGATGACATATGGGAAGGGGACACTGGCTTCCTGTCTCAGTCCCTTCAAATGTTTTCTTTCTTCAAGAAGTCAGAGACTCTGAGAGTATAGGGACTGCCAGGGAAAAAAAGGGGGTTAATACATGGGGTTTGGGGAGTGCATTGGCCTGGAGACCCTGCTTGCCTAGTTACCTGCCCTGGGGCCTGTAGTTTTAGAAATGCCTCTTCCCTCTGGCATCCTTGCAGGGAAGACTTTGAAGTCTTGAGCAAAGTGACCTGCTATGACTCCTGTAGTAACAGACTTCTTCCTCTAATGAGAAGCAGCCATGGTCCCGAGGTGTGAACAGCCCTGAGTGTAGAAGTAAGAACCCCATTAGGAAGCTGTTGTGACAGTCTAGAATGGTGACAGCAGAGGAGGTGGTGAGAAATGTTATGGAGGGAAAGGTGAATCCTGAGACTGGCAGCTGGGAAAGCTGCCTTGTAGTGAGATGTTCACACTGCTGCGAGCTAGTTTGGGGAGGCTGGAGTCTGTGTTAGATGTGCTAAGCTCGAGACACCCACTATGGTCCACATAGAGCTCTGTGCCCTTGACCTCTGAGTTGACCACAGCAATTGACTGTTGGTCAAAGGGGTGGCCCAAGCTGGGAAAAAAATCCGGGTGAGCATCGGGTGTGGAGGTCAAATTTGAATCAGGCTAGATAGACCACCAGGAAGTGACAGCAGAGAGAGAGAAGTAGGCCTGAAAAATATTGGAAAGAAACAGAGAATGAGCCAGTGAAGTGAGTGGGCTAGGCATTTCTAAGTGTGTGGGTCGTGGCAGGAGAGTGTCGCGCTAAAGCGGTGACTAAATGTGGCTGAGAGCTGCAGTGGGGGAGGAGGACATGGCCATGGGTCTAGTGGCTTGAAGGACAGGTCACAGTCATGTGTTTAGCTTCAAGTTTCACCTTACAGATAGGTTTGAGTTTCTGCCCCAAGGGGAAGTGGGGAAGTGGGGAAGTGTGTGTGTGTGTGTGTGTGTGTGTGTGTGTGTGTCTGTGTGTGTGTGTGTGTGTGTGTGTGTGTGTGAGAGAGAGAGAGAGAGAGAGAGAGAGGGATTGATTTTAGATGGGCTGAAATGAATCTGGAAAAGCTGTGAAGATAGTACCATGGTAGTGGTCCACAGGGTATTCACTCATTTGTTCCTCATTCGTGCTTTCCCAGGACTCTCTGGTCCCAGGGGTTTAGATATAGTCCCATTCTACAGATGAAGAGAGTTCTGGAGGTGGCTGAATGGTTCTACAGTATGAACATACTGAACACTGCCAAGTTGTATATTGCCAAATGAAAGAAGATTCCCAGCTAGAGGGGATGGTGATGGGGCCTCTGTGTTTGAGGAGTCACTGTCTGTCTTGTCTTTGTGGACAGTAGGGTCCATTTAGGGGATCCAGGTGAGCTGAGGCTGCCAAGTGAGATTGGGCCAGTTGGTACAGGCCTAACATCCTGGCTTTGATTCTGGGAGTCTCTGAAGGTTTCTGCCCAGGGCCGTGTCATTGCCAAGGTGTGCCTTTAGATTAATCTCATTAATCCTTCTGGCAAACTGTTGCCTATTCAAAGCAGTGGGACTGGGGCATGCATTCCTATGGTGAAAATCATGTTGTAGCAGAAGTTTAGAACCTAGGCATGTGGTAATGAGCTGAATGGGTTGTTTTCTCATCCACTTTACACATTTTTTTTGAGGAGCCTCTAAATGCCTGTGGTGTTCTAGACAGCAGATTCGAGGAGTGGGGTGAATTCTACAACTCTCACATAAAAACCTGTAGTCCAGAACCCTCCCACTCCCAAATGAGAAATCCTGCCATTTATAGTGTGTCGTGTGTTACCACAAACATGTTACCAGTGTTCCATGGAAGCTGGGGTGGAGGTGGGGTTCCCTGGGATGCCAGGGAGGCCTCTGGGCCAATGAGTTTGCAGGGTAAGATGGGATTTTCTAGACAGAAGCAGAGGTGGCATCCTAGGAGAATGGTTAGTCAAAACTTAAGAGTGCAGGTTGGAAAAGAACATGTAACATTCTCTTTTAGAGCTAAACCTTTGTTTTCTTGCTTTCAGGTGGTGTTGGCTACAGTGTTTGCTTTTGGAACCAAATTTAAGGTTTCAAATGTGGAACCATAGGCCTTCATTGGTAAGTTTGTTTGAAGCCTTTTTTACCAAATGATGCAGTTGAGTTTGTGTTTGGGATGAAGGGCAAGCTTGTTATTCCTGCAAGTGCCCAGTGGAAGTTTTGAAGCCTGAGCCCCAGATAAGTCAGTGTCATAGGCATAAAGGATAGTGAAATCTGGATCTCTGCAAGTTCAAGGCCAGCCTGGTCTACAAGAACTAGTTCTAGGACAGGCTCCAAAGCTATAGAGAATACAGAGAAACCCGGTCTTTAAAAAAAAAAAAGTTAGTGAAATCTTACCCTAGGTTTTTGTGATTGGTGTAGACCAGTGGTCCTCAACCTGTGGGTTGCGACCCTTCTGGGAAGTCGAATGACCCTTTCTCAGGGATCATATATCAGATATCCTGAATATCAGATATTTATATTGCAATTCATAACAGTAGCAAAATGACAGGCATAATGTAGCAATGAAAATAATTTTATTGTCAGGGGTCACCACAACATGAGGAACTGTATTAAAGATCACAGTCTTAGGAATGTTGAGAGCACTGGTAGCTCTGAGAAAGGTCAGAGGAGGAGAACCCACAGGCTTGGGGATAGATGCAGCTGACCTCACAGACAAGTGGTATTTTGGCATTATCTAAGAAGAAAAGGTAAATTGAAAACAGTCCAAGGATGAAATAAGATTTTCTGTGCATGGGAACATGGATGTATAGGGCGTGAAGAACGTGGGCCCATCCACAGACTAGCAGGAGCAGAAGCTTGGAAGCAGCATGAACTAGATCTTTGGTGGGTCTACTGCCATCTGACAATGACAGCCCAGGTCAGCACACTTGTTCAGCGAAGAACCAGGTGCACACGGCCTCGGTGAGAACTACTCAGCATTGCTTGGTACCCTGAAAGCGGCCAGGATGCTATGTAAATGAGGGGGTGTGACTTGCTCTAGTTAAACCTTATTTACAGAAATGGGGTAGGCTGGATTTGACCTCTGGTCTGTTGTTTGTCAACTCCTTTTCTAGACCCCCAAGTTCCAGCTAAGGAACTTAGACTTTATTTCCAAGACAATGGAAATCTGTTTAAGTTACATTGAGTGGAGGGACAGAAGTGACAAGGGGTGGTAGTAGTCATACACACATGCTGTCATGTGGCCAGTATCAGATACACAGATGACGGGCGATGGCAAGGGAAGAGCCTATCTGATTTCCAGTCCCATCAGACCCTAAAGACAGGAGTCAAAGAAGCTGAAAGTTGAAATTTGGTGCTTCATAACAGTATCACCAATAGAAGCGTGGGCATTGGGGCTGGAATGAGAGAGTCGATGTTGGCATTGATTGATTGCCATGCTGAGGACTGAACCCAGGCCTTCATGCGTGTTAGACAAGTCTTGGTTCATCCGTAGGAACTTCCCAGTTTACAGTTGGTAATTGAGAACTGTAGCCTAGACAGAGATGTAGAGTGGACTTCACAGTTTTGGTTGTGAGCCTTAACTGTTAACGGCTGAGCCACCTCTGGAACTGCGTATGGTAGTTTTGAAGAAGGGGAGGGCTGAGCTTTGGTAAACATGCATAACGTGGGGTGGCAGGAAGAAGGTGAGAGGAACCCAGAGGCCAAGGAAAAGGGTACTTGTCTGCCAGGAGAGCCCATCCTGAAGCCTTGAGGCAGGCCCAGCATGTTGTGACCAGTCCTCCCTGCCTTTCTTGGAGCTGAGTGTGCTGGTGTTCGTGTGTACACTGGGCTTCTGATTGTGTTCTTAGGCTAGCTTTGAGGTGTGGTGTTCCGAACTCTGCCACAGCTTGCACTGCGGAATCCAGCCTGAGAGAAGAGATGTGATCTGTCGGGGGAGATAGTTGTATTTGCAGAAAACGGAGGAGAAATTAGAATGACCAAAATTAGAGTCAAAATTACTGTGGGAGTCTGGGCAGGTGTGTGGGATTTGAGGTTATTCCTCAGGTCACTGACCAGTTTGTGTTCTGTGCATCCTGACATCTGCTCTGTGGTTGGAATTCTGAACACTTCTTGGCGTGGTTGTGTGAAGGTTGCAGGTAGAGGTCGAACAACAGAAGCAGTGGGTGTGCCCACTGAGCCACCATTGACTGAACCATCACCCTGTGTCAGGTAAACTGCCAAGTCCTCCATGTGGATCTTTTCATTTCAACTTTGTGTGACTTCTGCTGGGAGATTTAGTATTCTGCTTTCAGCAATAAGGAACTCCAGTCAATAAGAAGTTGAATAGCCTGTGCAAAGTAACAAGGGATTGGAACCCACTTCTGCATGACCCTTGGATGTGCTGTTTGATCTCTCTTCTAAATCTGGGGTTTCCTCTCCCACTTACGTAGAAATAAATGGAGTCAGATTAACAGTTGTTCAAACTCTTTAGGAGCCTGTTAAAGGGTGAGAAATGAGCACTCCTTTAATCCCAGCACTCTGGAGGCAGAGGCAGGCAGATCTCTGTGAGTTTGAGGCCAGCCTGGTCTACAGAATTAGTTCCAGAAAAGCCAGGACTGTTATACAGAGAAACCCTGTCTTGAAAAACTAGGAAAAGAATGAGAGATGTTTGAAAATCTGGAAGAGATGACAATCAAACCTCAAGTACTTAATAACAACAGCCCAGAAAGATTGTCCTTCATTTGGAGAAGGTGGCAGCGCAGGGTTTGGAGAGGGACTGCCACTAAGGACATGAGAGTGGATTCCCATTCTGGCTCTGTGGTGACCATGTTGCAGTTTTCCTGCCAATACTTGATGTTGGTCTCTGCTTATCTCCGGCATCAAGCTACAGAGGCAGGTCCTGCTTGTTTTCTCGCCATGTCAGAGTCCAGGTGTGTCATATGCTCACTAATTATTTGTTGTTGACATTAGATACTGACTCCATTACTTTTCTATTGCTGTGATAAAACACTTATGACCAAGCAACTTATAAAAGAAAGTGTTTAATTTGGGGCTTATGATTTTAGAGGGTTAGAGTCCATAACCATCATGGCAGGGAAGATGCTAGCACTCGAGCAGTAGCTGAGAATTTATATCTTGAGATACAGCCACCAGGCCGAGAGAGCTAACGGAGAATGGCATAGGCTCTTGAAACCTTCCAGCCTGCCCTGAGTGGCACACCTCCTCCAGCTAGGCCATACCTCCTAATCTTTCCCAGACACTTCCACCAACTGGGAAGGCTCTGTTCTCGATACCACAGTTACAGAGGTGACATAGGATGGGGTTTCTTTTTTTCTAACTTAAAAAAAACCCTTTTAATTGATTCTTTGTGGATTTTACTTCATGCATCCCAATCTCACTCATCTTCCCATCCTCTTGCCTCTTTCCTCTGCCCTTGTGACCGACCCCAAAACAAAACTTAAAAAGTATAGCCAAACAATAAAAAAACAAAAAAAAATAAGGAAAGAAAGAAAAACAAGAAAAAGAAAAGAAAATTTCTGTATGGAAGCTATTGTGTGGCCCAGTGAGTCACACAAACATCTTTACTTCTAAGTGTTCTTTGCAATGGATCGTTGGCCTGGCTCAAGGCCTCTGGCTTCTGCTACACTATCCATGGGTTCTCACTGGGACTCCTCCTGGATATCCTCTTGTTGTCCTGTGATATGGGAATCCTGCAGGTTTGGATCTGTAAGTCTGGCCCCTTCAAAGGCTCCAGCAGTTCATAGATTTAGTGGATGTTGGGCTGGGCTAACTGATAGCCTTGGTTCTGGGCCTGGGTGGTAGCTGGGTTAGTCAGCCCACCAGCTTTCTGTCATTGTCACTACCAGGGCAAACTCTCCAGCACTGCCCCAGTTAGCTCACTAAATCAGCAGGCAAGCACAGAGAAGGGCCAGTTCTCCTGCTCTCAGACCCTCAGCTCCATCTCCCCCATGCTCATAACCACCAGGGCCAGCGCTGCTGTTTTGCCTAGGCAAGGTATATGGCCCACTCTCCCAATTGTTGCAATTGGTGAGGGCCAGGGCCAGGGCCAGCTCTTCTGTTCTCATGCCCTCAAGGCTGGCTCTCCCACCTGCTGAAGTTGACAAGGGATCAGGGGTGTGGGGCATATTTTCCCCACCCACGCCACCACATGGCATATGAGGGAGAGGGCAGGTGCCACTCTCCTGCTTTCATGTACACAGGACTGGCTGACCTGTGCCCCACCAACATGGTCAGCTCTAGTGTGCTCTCCAGGCGAGGTGCAGGGCCTGCCCTCCCGTGTGCTGCAGCTTTCCTGCTCTTGTGCCCCAGAGTCAGCTCTCTTGCCCGCCATAGGTGGCAAGGAGTGACAGGGTACAGGTTGCTATCATCACAAGGCAGGCAACAGCATGTCTAGAACACCAGAGATGCTCATGGCGAGATGTAAAGTGAGGAGCCGATGGGTCAGGTAGGGTGTTCGGGGACAGCTTCTTCTAAAAGGGAAGTGGGAGTCTGTGGGGAGCCACAAAGCTCTTGGAGGGGTGTGGATTTGTCGGCTACCCTTCCTCTTGGTCTTTTGCTCAGGACTTCACTGCCCTTGTTTCCTCAGTCAAGAGCACTCTCCTGAGGTCTCTCTGGCTGTGCTCAGCATTCTGGCCCTGGGTCACCCCACTGGCCTACTCTCCCCTGGCACTCCATCACCCTCTTCAGCCTGCTTGTCCCCTGCCCTTTTCCTGTCTTTAGTGTCAGGTTCTGCTTGGCTCCTTCATTTCGCCGCTGTTTTCCTGGAAGGGCTCCTTTGTCCCACAGACCTGTAACCTGCCTCACAGGCAGACTTTGTCCCTCTCCCACAGCTGTCACCCCTCCTCTGAGTGCCCCAGCTTGGCCACCTCTTCACGTCTGACTCATCCTTGACTTGTCCTTTCTCTCAGCTGGCATATTCAGTGTCCTCCATGTTCTTACAATTTGTAAGACTTAGCCGGGCAGTGGTGCGTACGCCTTTAATCCCAGCACTCGAGAGGCAGAGGCAGGTGGATCTTTGTGAGTTCGAGACCAGTCTGGTCTACAGAGCTAGTCCCAGCACAGGCTCCAAAGCCACAGAGAAACCCTGTCTCAAGAAACCAAAAAAAAGCAAACAATTTGTAAGACTTTATTTTCTGTCTTTCTCTCTCCCTCTCTCTGTCCACAAATGCATGCATGCAACTTGTAAGAATCTGTTCTCTCTACCATGGGATTGAGGAATCAAACTGTCAGGTTTGTGAGATCGTCACCTTTACCCAATGAGCCATTCACTGGCTTTTGTCAATAATTTTTCTTCCTTTCCCCCACAACTTTGTTTAGGACTCACTATTTAAAGGGGAGATCTACCCCTCCATCCCCCCTCCCTATCTCTATCCCCATCTCTCCCCTCCAAATCCTATTAATTGGTTATCCCATCCATCTTTCTCTTCCTGCATTCCAGGTCACACTCTTGTCAATACTGTGTTTCTAACTCACACGTCTCATATGAGTTCTACTCAAACCTCCCACAGGATCCTCAGTGGCTTTAGAGCGAAAGCCATGTGTTCTCACGGTTCTGACCTCAACACAGCCACCAGTGGGCCTCTGTTTCTAGTACCTTTGCAAGCTTTGGGTTCTCTCCTGGGAATGACCTGGCCACTATTCCCCAAGTAGGGACTCAGTTCCAGTTTCCCCTGTTCTACTGGACACCCCCTCATTTCCTCCCCAGGCCTGGAGCTGACCTTCCTCCTGCCTTCCAGAACACCCTGCATAGCTCTCTGGTACATAAGGTACTTAGAGGAGAGCTGTTGACTTACTTACCTATTATGTTCAGTAAACTGAGCTTCTTAAGAGTGGAGAACACACACACACACACACACACACACACACACACACACACACACACACACAGAGAGAGAGAGAGAGAGAGAGAGAGAGAGAGAGAGAGAGAGAGAGAGAGAGAGCTCTTCCTCCCAGCCAGCATAGTGCGCCTGGCTCAAGAAGTGTTTACTCAAAGAGTGTGGATCGCAGAGTCTGTTTGCACGGCCAAACAACAGATTTGTAATGTGATCAGATGTACCTGAAATTGGAGGTTCCTTGGTGGTTGAATTTGTTGGGGCCAAGCCCCTTCTTAGCTTCAGGTGCTGGGCAGATTGTTCCAGGCTGGAATTTGTGGCTGCCTGTTGTGTCTCGCGACATCCCGGGACTTCAGGAACATTCATTTTCTATGTTCTTTGCCTCTGACTTCCGATTGCATTTTTGTTGTTGTTTATGGAACAATACTTGCAATTCAAAAATGAAAAATAATCCATCAAGGAATTCTCAGGACTGAGGTTGACCCAGCTTGGTCTTGGATGAATCTCAAATATCTTATATTAGCTCGGTATTGATTCTTGCCAGCTCCTGTCTGGTAGCCTTTCCTGCTGCCTGATTGGAGGGCATGGATCCCTAGTCACCTTCTGTGGACGTAGATGCTAAGGACATCCTTACTACATCTAGAGTCTTGTGATGTCCTCAGTTTATGTGTCCTGAGGAGTGACATGAACATGTCAAGACTTGTCCAGGTGACCCAGGCAAGTGTCTGCATTCCTCCGGGAGCTAACACAGTGACCAAGTTTGTAGCAAATCAATGCACATATTTTTGTAGGGGGCCTTCAGCTCCTGCTTGTCTCCCTCACTTCCTTCTTCTGTGTAGAACTGGGATGGGTGTGCCAAGAATGCAGCTCTTACCTGTGAGCTCAAAGCAAGCTGGGAAGGCTTCCCAGAAGAGAGCTGCCCTAGATTCAGAGGTGTCTTGCTGACCAGGGTGCTCAAACAGGCTCTCAGTTGCTTTCCTGCCTACCCAACTGCCTTGCCGTGCAGGGACTTTCCGCAGCTGCTCGCTCTGGCTCACTCTGCATGGAAAGCATTTCCCCTGCTTTGCCTGTCCCACGTCTGTGCTCCTTGCATGTCAGCGGGTATTGGGGAAAGCTTCCCTGGTAAGAAGCTGGGTCTGGGGATTAAACCTAAGGCCTTCATACACTAGGTAAGCTCTCCAGCCCTGCACCACCTCTTCAGCTCAGAAGGCTAGGTAGGTCTACCCATGGCTTTTTCCATGCCATTGCCCACCCAGCTGACAGCTCATTGTGTGTCAAGCATTGCCAAGATGCTTGGTGGGAAGCTCCTGCACACAGGGGTTCAGACAGTGTCAACACTGTTGTGACTACCCAGAAGATACCATGTGGGACACTGAGGCTTGGATTGAATCTGGCAGAGGCGAAGCTAGTCCCACGTCCAGGCTGCTCATGTGTGTTTGTGCCCATTCTTCTATGTCCTGTGTCCTGTGTGCCAGCAACCCATCTTCCTCCTCCTTCATTACAGAGGTCATGCTGCATTTATTTGTGTAGTTATTGGGCTAACGGCTGTCTGTTCCCATGTGATGGCAACAGTACCTAAAACTCTGTTTTTCAAGACAAGGTTTCTCTGTGTAGTCCTGGCTGTTCTACTTGCTTTGTAGACCCGGCTGGCCTCAACTCCAGAGTTCTGCCTGCCTTTGCCTCACTAGCGCTGGGATTAAAGGCATGAATTACTGTCACCACCACCTGGCCATGCCCCACACTGGGTTGACTGACAGCCTAAGGACAAATCACTCATCCGTGGAGTCTCCCTTCCCCAGGTCTGGGTGCTGGCTGTGAAACAGCCTGGCAGACCCTCCTCCACTCTGTGAAACTTCCCATTTCACGTGCTGTATCATGGAATTAGCCCTAAGCCTTACTTCCTGGGATCTGCATTAGAGCCATCTGCTCAGGAAGCATCTAGGCTTGGTGGAGTCTGTCCCTTCTATCCCCTCCTGTTGTCCTTTGTCTACCCTGGAACCCCCTTGTCTTTTTTTTTTCCTGTTGAAAGGGGCCACTGGGCCTCTTAGGACAGAGACTTATGTGTGGACCCGCACACACTCCCAAGGATGACTGACCATGCGGGTCATAACGACCTGTGTGCCTGCCATCCTTGTCCTTCTGAAGCCCATAATGACCCAGAGCAGTCCTGGCTTTAGTGTTTGTGGTCTCAGGGTCCTACACAAAGAGCAATGGAGAGGCTGAAGTTCCTTCCTTAAGAGCAGGCTTCATGGTGCAGGTGTGTGCTGGTGATGCAGATGTGCACACTGCTGCTGCTGCTGTGTGTTTTCCTTGCAAAATTTAGCACTCCACTGTACCCACTCCTCTCGGGACTAATGTGCCACTTTGAATAATAGATACATTGTAGCTCTCGGCTAAATAAATCTTTCCTCCTGGCCCATCCTGAAGGGGCCCTCCTCCCTGCTTTGACCACTGGCTCATGTGACTATTGGGACCCTGTTCCCAGGGCCCAGTGATAAGAAAACTTAATGTAGACTCCAAACAGCTTATAGGGTTGGGCTGCAGAGGAAGCCGGGTTCCCCAGGGCACATTACCAGGCACTAGGGCCTTCTAAGGCCAGCCTGGCTCAAGTCCAAATGACTCACACTGTTATTTAGTGAGAAAAACAAAACAGCATGGCTTCTGACCAGGTGGGGAAAGGGGACAGTGGGGCAGGGAAGGGGCTGACAGCCAGGATCTGGGCACCTTTGCAGATAGCCTCCAACACACCTCCCTCAAAGAACACGGGGCACCCTGGACGCATGGGGATGGGTCTACTCTGGGTATCAGCCGTGCCCTGACCTGAGACAAACCCTCACACTGTTCCTGTTCTGTAGGTGGAACTGCGACAAGAGACGTGCCCTGTGTGTGATTCTCACATGTAGAAAACACCAACTGTCTAGTATCTGCTGTCACAAGCATCGTGTCTAGAAGTATCCTTGTTAACAGTAGCGTGGGAAGACCAGTGACGATGTAAAGCCTCAGAGCGCAGCCAAGGCTGTGGTGGTCAGTGGTGTGGCATGAGGCACACTCTGCGAGTCACTGGTTACACCGTGGTCCCATTGTCAGCACAAGCGTATGTTGTTGCTTTGGCTTTGTCATAGCGATTGAGCCTTGTCGTACAATATTGACTTGGTCTTCATTTTTCTGTCCGAGGCAGGTTTGTTAGAAACGCCTTTACTGGTCTCGTGCCCAATGGCTGTGTGACCCACATTGGCCAGCCTGGGTGCCAAGTGCCTGGACAGCACCTGGCATAGAGAAGTGTGTCCATGGCTGCTGCTGTTATTGAACTAGTTTTTACGATAAACCTTTAGTACCCAACAGTGAGTTCTTCTGGGTCTCTGACAGTGAGCCGTGGCAATGTGTGAGTCTGAGAAGCGCTGTTCCTGGGCTGTGCCTTCATCCAGACTTTCACTTGCTGCTACACCAACATGTTGGCTTCAGTTTTGAGACCAGAATAAAGAAAGGTACTAGGAATGGTTTAAAAAAAAAATCCCTAGCTTTGTGTCTACTTAGTAAATAACTTGTCCATAGTTTCCGAATCTGATGTAGATAGCTCCTATTACTTTCTCAGGTTAGTTAGGAATAATCTTTCTCCAGTCGGGTGTGGTGGTCTAGGCCTTTAAACCAAGCACTCGGGAAGAGAATCGCTACAAGGTTGAAGTCAGCATGGTCTATGTTCCAGGCCAGTCAGGTCTACACAGCTAGCTACTGACGCCCTGTCTAGAAACAACAGTAGCAAGAAGATGACTCTCAGGTGAAGGTTGGGGGGTACTGGGAAAGGTTATCCAGTAAGTGGGGTATTGAAGATCGAACATGAGTTGAACAGAAGCTAAAGCCATGAATAACAGGCTATGCTGTCAATTAAAATTATTCTCTGTGTACGTACTCATTAACTTCCTTTAGTTTCCATCATTATGCTGACATATCGGAGTTAGTGCATCTCGCTGACATGTCGGAGTTAGTGCATCTCGCTGACATGTCGGAGTTAGTGCATCTCGCTGACATGTCGGAGTTAGTGCA